>WSFP011472644.1:0-17479 GCA_009831015.1 Picea engelmannii
AAGTAGATCTTAACTAACTCCTAAGTGTCTAAATATTCTAAAATATTTACTCACTGCAACTAAAGTAGATTTCCTTTCTGCAATTAGCATAGAATTCCTTTCTGCAAGGATAAAATAGAAAATCATAATAAGATAGATAATCCAGGATTCTTATACACTCATCAATCTAGATTTCAATTAAGAAAGCGTGATTTCAATCCTACAACAGTAGATTAGAACTCTAGTTGTGTCAGCAACTATTGCTAGTGTTTAGTTTTCCAAAACTCTGTTTTCTTTCAATACTGCAACTCAATTAATGTTTGCTTTCATCAATCTAGCATAGATTGTGCACAATTATCTTGTAATAACAAAAATTCCCTGGGTTTGAAAATTTATATTGAACACCTTAATTATCTATTTATTTAGACAATTAAAGTGCCCAACATTTTGGCGTCGTTATCGGGGAAGATAATTATAGATTTTTGTAAGCACATTAGTTTTCTTTTCTTAGGAATGAATAAGTCTGCATGAATCGAAGAACAAGAGGATGTATTCCCAAAAATACTAACCCTACAGGTACTAGAGGACATGGAGAAAGGAACCCTACACTGGGAAGACCAACCTTTGTTGATGAGATTATATCCAAAGCAGATTCTTCTTCAGGATCTATCTTTCGCCCTTCAAATCCTCCAAGGAGACAAATTCCTCAGTCATTAAAACTGCCCCATTTCAAAACATCGCTTTCATCAAGGGCTGAAGTTGAAAGTTTGTCACCAACAAATCAGCAAGCAACGCTTGAGAATATTGAAGATTGAGGAAGTATAGCTCGGCCAAGAGAAAGACCAAAATAATTTGTTTATCATATTAACGGATAGATAGTCACTAAGGAGGAGTGGGGCACTTACCATATTGAGTGGAACGAGAGAGAAACCATGGAAAATCAAGGATATAATGAAGAGGATTTCAACCGAGAGGAGCCACATAACAATGAAGATCAAGTAAATGATGAAAATACTATCTCTACCCTGGTTTTATCTATTACTAATATTCCTACAAGGGGGATAGCTACTATGAAGAACATAACTCTTTCAGCCCTGCCAAATTTCCATGGATTGTCTACTGAGGATCCAGATGATTTTCTGTTTGAATTTGATATTCTGTGTAGAATCTATGACTACACTACTACTGCACAGAAACTTAAACTATTTCCAGCCACATTGAAGGGAAATGCATTAAGATGGTTCATGAGCCTTGGAGGAGAGAATATCTCAACATGGGTACAGATGAGGAAAATTTTCCTGAACAAGTACCAAGACTACTGTCGAACAAGGGAATGAAGGGAGGAACTGTTCAAGATGTCTCAGAAAGAGAATGAGACCCTTGAAGATTTTGTAGAGCGACTCCAGTACAATCTACAAAGTTCTAGACATCTAGATGTGAATAAGGACATTCTGAAAACTATTTTTCTAAAACGGGTTAGAGATGATTGTTTAGACATGTTGAATATTCTTGGTAAGGGAGATATATCTAAGGAATCCTATGAAGACATTGTAAATCTTTGCAAGAGATGTTCTCAAGGAACTACAAGGAATAAGTCAGTTACCAAGGATACCACTTTTTCAAGGGTACAAAAATCAGCCAATGGAGGGGAAATAAGAGAAGCAATAGGTAATCTATTAGAAGATTTCAAAACAAAAATGATTAACTCTTTTGCTTCACAAATTGACACTCTACAGATTAAACAAAAACAAGCAGAAGCAGAAAAGGCATTGTCCATTTTCTATCCAAAGTGCAAAGACAAACATTCAAAAAGGGAATGCCCATTGAACAGTGTTCAGGTATGTCTTATTTGTGAATTGGAGCATCCTGTTGACAAATGTCCCTCTTTACGAGGTGTAAAAGCATCAATGAAGGCAACTAATGAAGAAGCGGAGGCTGCCTATCTAATTACACAAAGAAGACAATGGTAGCCAAGAGGCCAAGGTATGAACTCTCAATTCTCTCCTATAGCACTTAATTATTGGAACAATCATCTACCTTATGTCCAAATGAACGCTCCCCCTCCAAATCCAAATCTCCCTCCTTATCAAGATTCCAATGCATGGTTACCTATGCCCCAACAATAAAGTCACCATGGGAAATGGAACCCATATTGGAGAGGCCCTCAACAACAACTTAGCTATCAAAACCATCAACCGAACCTCTATCAACAATAGTTCCAACCCCAGTATCAGCAGCAACAGCTGTAGTTACCACCCAATGCCCCACAGAACAATCCTCCCTTACGACCTCATATGCCTATGCAACCTAACCCAAACCCAAATAATAAGGTTGTTCATAATATTGATATATATAATGTGCCAGCTCTATTTATTACTCCTATGCCTTATGATGAGATAAAATTAAGATCAGGGAGAATAGTAGAGCCCATAATTGAAGATGCTCCTTCTTCAAAATCAGACAAGGAATCAGGAGAAAAAACATATGCCGATATAGAAGAAATTGACCGACCTATTAAAGAATCAGCAGACCCCCCATTCCCTGAAAGATTGGAAATTACCAAAACTGTGGAATTGCCATCCTTCATTCTCTTAGGAGAATTGCAAAACCTACATGTTAACATTCCACTATTGCAAGCGATTAGAGATGTCCCTATTTATGCCAAGACTGTGAGAGATATTTGTATCAGAAGACCTGGAAGGAAACCTAGGGACCCTCTCACAGTGCATGTAGTGGGGGACTTGTCTGAACTGATGTAAGGCAAAACCCCACCCATTAAATATGGTGACCTAGGAAACCCTACAGTCACTGTCAAAATTGGCCAAACACCTATTCCCCATGTGTTAGTTGACTTAGGGGAAGCAATTAATATTATGCCAATATAAACTACCCAATTGTTGCAACTCAGAACACAAGTCCGACCTACTCCTCTGTTTTAGAATTAGCTAATTGTTCCACCATCATACTAGAAGGAATAATCGATGATTTAGTCATTTCAGTTGAGTCATGGGAGTATCCTGTTGATTTTGTCGTTTTGCAACCCAAAACCCATATAGGGGGGCACCCTCTAATTCTAGGAAGACCATGGTTAGCTACAGTTGATGCCTTCATTGGTTGTAGATCTGGTTCCATGACCATCTCGGATGGTTATGACACGAAAAAACTTACCCTGTATCCTAATGCTACACCCAGTATGGAACCCAAAAATTCTTTATGGATGGACATTGAGGATGAAAGTGCTATACTTGTGTTAACCATAGGAAAATCCCTGAGTTTCAAAGACAAGACAAAGGATGAGTTAATCAACTATTTTATCCGTGACCCCTATGTTGTTACACAGAACATGCACCAATGATTGACTGGAATCTTTGACCCTATTGCCCAGGAAGAGATGAGCCCATAAATGTTCTCTAAAACTGTTGTAAATCAAATTGATTCAGCTGTAACAGCAAACATTGTAACAACAATTGTTGAAAAAGAAACAACTGAATTATTTCCCAAAGTCAGTTCTAAGAGAATCACTGTAGAAATCGAACCTAGAAAAACCATGAACATCAATCCCGATTTATCTATTGTTGAAACTCGTTGATTGATGAAATTGCTAATTGAACATAAGGAGGCATTTGTATGGGATTACATGGAAATGAAAGGAATTTCTTCTGAATTATGCACCCACCATATATACATCAAGGAAGAATGTCGACCCATTTTCCAACAACAAAGGAGGATGAACCCTAATCTTAAAGAAATAGTTAAAGAGGAACTCTAGAAACTTCTCAATACTGGATTCATATATCCTATATCAGACAGCGAGTGGGTTTCATCGTTGGTTATTGTACCTAAAAAGAGGGGTAAGTGGAGAGTGTGTGTGGACTATAGAGCCCTGAATAAGGCCACGCAGAAGGATCATTTCCCTCTTCCATTTATTGATCAGGTTCTAGACAACCTAGCTGGGAAAAAGTTTTTCTCTTTCCTAGATGGATTCAGTGGCTATAACCAGATAAAAATTGCTCCACGGGACCAAGATAAGACCACCTTTACCAGCCCTTCGGGTACATTTTCCTACAAGGTTCTCCCATTTGGCTTGTGTAATACGCCAGCCACTTTCAAGAGAGTTGTAATTGGTATTTTTTCTGATATGGTGAATGACTGTATGGAGAAATTCATGGATGAGTTTACATCTTATGGTATTAATTTTGATCAAGCTTTGACTAATCTAGAAAAAGTGCTCAAAAGATGTATACAGTCTCATCTTTCTTTAAGCATAGAAAAATTCCATATGATGATGAGCGAAGGTGTGGTGCTGGGACACTTCATTTCTTATGCAGGAATTCAGGTAGACCCAACCAAAATCCAGGTAATTTTGGACATTCCAACTCCAACAAATCAGAAAGAGGTAAGAATTTTTTTAGGGCATGTTGGATATTACAGGAGATGCATTAAAAAAAATTCCAAACTTACCTCTCCCTTGTTTTTCCTATTAACAAAAGATGTTGACTTTCATTCGACTGACAATTGTGAATTGTCTTTTACAGATATGAAACAAAAATTATCCACAGCTCCCATTTCGAGAGGGCCCAATTGGGCTTTGCCTTTTCACATTTCTTCAGATGCCTCAGACATTTAAATTGGTGCAGTACTAGGGAAACAGTAGGACAAATAACCCTATGTTATCTACTATATCAGCAAGAACATGGCTCCTACTGAGTTAAATTATATAGTTATTGAAAGAGAATTCTTGGCAGTAGTTCATGCAATCAATAAATTCAGGCATTATGTCACTGGTTATCCTACCTTTATTCATATTGATCATACAGCAATTAAATATCTAATGAATAAACCTATTACTAATGCTAGAGTAACAAGATGGTTGTTATTACTTCAAGAATTTGACATCACTATAGTAGATAGACCAGGGAAGGAAACTATGGTTGTTGATTTTCTCTCAAGACTTCATATAAATGATGATAATTCACAATTATATGATTCCTTTCCAGATGAACATTTGTTTGTCGTATCTGCTCACTCACCTTGGTATGCCAAAATTTATAATTACTTGGTTGCAGGGAAGGTACCTCCACATATATCCCCAAGAGAAAGAAGGAAAATCATTCAGAAGAGTGCTTTGTATAGTTGGATAGAGGGATACCTTTTCTACATAGGCCTGGATCAAGAAATTAGGCGATGTGTGAGGGATGATGAAGTTTATGAGCTTCTCAAAGCCTGTTATGATGGCCCTTGTGGGGGTCATTTTGCTAATAAAAGGACTGGACATAAAATTTTAAGGATGGGCTATTTTTGGCCCACCATATTTCAAGATGCCAAGAAGTATGTCGAGGCCTATGACAGTTTCCAATGAATGGTTCAGCCAAATCATAGGGATGAGATGTCTCTCCAGCCTCAAGTAGTGTTAGAGCCTTTTGAGAGATGGGCCATGGAATTTTTAGGGCCCATTAACCCACCTTCTAATCAGAAATTTTATGTATTGGTCTATACAGATTACATGACCAAGTGGGTGGAGGCAAAAGAACTCATCAGGGCCTCAGAAGAAGTTGTTTTAGCATTCTTGTTTGACGATATTTTTGTTAGGTTTGGAATTCCCAGAGAATTAATCACTGATGGAGGGACCCCTTTCACGTCACCTAAGTTTGAAGCCCTACTTAGTCAATATCATGTTTTACATAGATCAGCTTCTCCATACCATTCACAAGGTAATGGCCAATTAGAAAGTACCAACAAAGTCATAGAAGCTATTCTTACTAAGACAATGAGAGAACATCATAGGGATTGGTCTGACAGATTGCATGAAGCTCTATGGACTTATCGAACTACTTGGAGGAAAACAACCGGGTTTTCTCCTTATGAGCTTGTATATGGAAAAAGCCATGTTTTCCCATTGAATTCAAAATCAAAACCTTAAGAATTGCATCAGCAGTCAACCTCGACCTGACTATGGCACAGAAGGCCAGACTGCAGCAACTCAATGAGATTGATGAAAAACGTTTTGACGTTATTCATCAAACCACAACGATTCAACAGTAAAGAACAAAATGGCATGACCGAGTCATCAAGAAGAAATTATTCCAAAAAAGGGATTGGGCTCTGTTGTATGATTCACGCTTTAAAGAATTTTAGGGTAAGTTGCGTACACGATGGCTTGGACCTTACAAGGTAGACATTGTTTGTCCCAATGGGACAGTCAGGTTAATTACTATTGACGGATCCAATACACAGTTATATGCAAATGGTCATCACTTGTGCCTGTATCAACGTCCACTTTCCAAGGAAGAATTTAAATCGAGATGTACCATTGATACATATTACCAATTTTTAAAGGGAACGGAGCTTGCTCCTTCCCCTTCTGAACTTTAGGACATTTTGTTTTCAAATAAAATTTTGTATATAAATAAGTTGTGCAAATTTGAAATTTTATGATTTTGCTTCACGCATTTTCATTTCTCTATTTTTCTTTTTTATAATAAATTTAGCCTAGAAAGGTATCAGGTAGTTTCTTGTGTGCAGATAAACTAAAGAACAACAAGGAAGATTACAACAGAAGATGTCGAACGATTAGTTTTTGGAAGTTGAAAAACTTCCTTAAAACTAAGTATTTATGTGTTCGGGTCGATTTACATGTTGTTACACCCTTTGGTCGATTTACATGTTGTTACACCCCTTTTGGCCGATTTCCATGTTGTTACACCCTTTGGTCGATTTACATGATGTTACACCCTTTTGGCCGATTTATATGTTGTTACACCCTTCTAGCCGATTTGCATTCTTTACACCTGTTCCTGACTCTTTTGCCCTACATGTTGTTACACCCTTTTACGACAAATTGGCCAATTTACATATTGTTACACCTAGTGCCACAATTCGGCCAAAATATCTGTTGATACACCTACTGTTATTTTTCCTTTTGGCTAGTTTCTACACTGCTTCACCACCTTCTTAGCATTTCTTCCATTTCTACATATGACAACCTTGTTGTTTTGTCAAGATTTCTGCCATTTTTGAAAAATTGCTTTATGTTGCCTCTGTCCCACAAGAGCCGCTTCATTATTACTTAAACTCCACATCCGCAGCTTTTCAATGGTTCGACCATATAAAGGAATCCACTTATGCTCCACTTGTCGTATCATCATTTCTCACGTATGGGAGTCATCTCTCATTATTACAGCCACTCTGTGTGGATCAAATGGCAGTTGGATAGTGCAGTTACTCCGACAGCTAAGTTCGAGTGGTAAGTTATGAGGTACGTTGTTAATCTTACGTGTCTAATTGATATGGATATGAAAGCATGCTTTCATGACTATCTGACTAATTGTCCTAATCCATTAAACTGTGAGCCAATAAGATTAGTTGGGGGGAATGAAAATCCACGTCGACCTAACCGCAAAATTCCTTTTTATATTTCACCTCTGCCACCTTCTAACCCCGCTTATTTTTTCTGCAACACTGGGTTCTTCATGCAAATCCACGATCGACTTGCTCTGTCTCTGGTTTAGGTGTTGATTTCTCCTCCTAATTTACTGTCTAATACAAACACAACGTCATGGGAGGAACGCCCGTAAGATATGAGCCAGAAAATCTCAATACATTGTTGCTGCACTCGGATGTTTATCAAATATTTCTACAGGCTGGATGGATTCCCTATTTTAAGAAGTTGCAGTGGTTTAATGAAGCAGAAGTCTTACAATTCAGTCAAAATATCGCAGACGGTTATTCAATGGTACACAGAGTTTAAATTCCAGTGACCGAAGAGAGCATAACGGATGTGACAGGATTGTCGACCACAGGAGTCAAATGGTTTAACAGGAAAGCACATCTTCCCAATGCACATAAGGGTTTTCTCATGGGCAATGAGTGAGTACAGACCAAAGGTCGAGGTGCAGTTGTCAGTTCCTTACCAGAGCCATGGGGGAAGGTATCAAAATTCGTAAAAAGGTACATTACATGTGAAGGGAGATATCAAGTTGTTTATTTTTCTGATTTTGTTCTACTGTCACATTTGTGACATCAGAAGCTAATCAACATCCCTTACTACCTACTTCAATCCCTGCATAATATGGCTCAATTTGTTAAGAAATCCAAGCACCCTATGAATTGTCTTTCAAATCATAGACTAATAGGATTGTTGATTCATAATGGAATGGGAATTCCTAATGACCCATTACCTAAGCCAATTCTTGTGCCTGTTGTTACAGCCAACCCAAAATAGTCAAATATTGTACCCTCGACTGTACCATCAGTTAACACCCTGACTGTAACTGCCCGCAAGTCAACTTCGAACACCAACCGCAAAATCCGAAGCACCTCTCACACCGCTCAGAAACTCCTTGATAGTCTTGAACCAAAATAGTTAAACCCTCTGCCCTCAGTGGTGGTTGAGCCAGCAGTCGACAGTGAAATCCCTGGACCAAATCATGAGTCTCATCCCTCTACTACAATATATGTGGTTCAGGAACTCCCTCGGACCCTTAAAGATAAGAAAAGGAAATTCCTTCCTTATGTCTCTACACTACCCAAAACAAGAACTAGGTCAGAGAGATCCATTGTAACAGCAGCTCCAGCATCCACTGCAACTGCAAGTACCTCGATTCCTTCTCCTGTGGCACCAACAACAACTCAAAATCCACCTGTTGTTGTAACAACAGTACCAGTATCTATTGTATTTTCCAATGAATCAATTCAGCCAGCGAAATGTCAATCTAGATGAGAATATCATAAGAGAATTGACAGAAGCAATTCTCCTAGTGTTGCAACAGCAGTTCAAACCCCTATTATCACTGCTACTGAATCACCTCAGAAAAGCAAACCTAAGCCTACAAGAAAATCTAAGAGGGGCGTCAACAGGGTTGTACCAGATGTTGCCATAGAGTGTCATGAGTTTTCTCATACTTAGACCCTACCAGAATTTATGAAGGTACGTATTCCAGGTTTCACCTTGTGCAAGGAATTTCAGGCTACCATTTTATCATTATAGGAAGAATGTACATGAGTTACAGCAGAATCATCGACTCCGCTTGATGATTATGTGCATCCCTCGATGACTGATGAAGCATAGATTCTACCAGACCCTAGCATTCCATAATTTCCTCCCTGTATAGTTGTTGAAGAACACCCTCCTTCTTCTTGTGCGATTGTTGAAGAACACCCTTCCTCTTTGAAGCCCACGAAAAAGCAAGACAATTTTTTTGTCTCTACTTTACCTAGGAGGAGAACTCGGTCAGCAAGGTCTACTACAGCAGCAGTGGGATGGAAGGATATGGAACATGCAATACCTATTCTTCATTCATTACCCTCCATTACTACAAAGACTGCTACACAAGAACCAATCCCCTCAGATGACATGGTTGTTACACAAGAACTAGCTGCCCAGGAAGAGATTGTTCAGCAAGATACCACCATCCCTAATTTAGTTGTTACACAAGAACCAGCTATCCAGGCAAACATTATTTGACAAGAATTAGTCAAGCTAGAATCAACTGTTGCACTGGAACAAGTCCTAGGTGTATCTTCCACACAAGAACTAGTTACACAAACTTGCGAGGATGTGCCACTTGTTGTTGGTTCACCAGCAGCTCAAACACAAGAACCTCTGTTGCACTATGTTCTCAAAGACGAGGCAAGCATGAAATTTTTTTGAGCTAACAGATATTGGGGGTACACACAGTTTTTCATACAAGTACTTAACGAATTGTCTTAGCATTTTACATGGGAGGAGTCATCTCCCTACTTCAGATTCAGTTACAAGCTTGAAAGTGTTTTTGCATGAGGACATGCAATGTCTTCAATTGGGGGGCATGTTAGGACCAAAATGTCCCTTTTTCACTATATCTTTTACCCTTTCAAACTTATCATTCCTATGCTAAATGCCTATTTTAATACTGTCAAGACCCTTTTTCCTAAGGTATGAGTCATTAATCTTGCTTTGATATTCTTATTTATTTAACACGTTTGATTAGTAGTATTTCTCATATTTTACCCATAAATGTGAAACTAATGATCAAAATATGTAGAACAACCAAGACTTAAAGAAAGATCGTTCTTGTTACACCAATTGTTACAGTTGTGTGCTAGTCTTGCATGTTGTTACATGACTACGGCAACTGCGAACCTTTCCTGGAAGCTGTCACACTTGCTGCAACAGATGCCCACTTATCCTGGAAGTTGTTACACCGACTGCAACATATGCGCACCAATCCTAAAATTTGTTACACTCGCTGCAATATATGGCCATCGATCCTAAAAGTCGAATCCTGAAGACTGATCCTCTGTTGTTACACGTTTTGGCTCATGCTAATTCTTTGTCCAGATTTGATGAATATGACAGATCTCTTGTATCTTATGAATAGCTTGAGAATCTGGGATTCTCAAGGCTATTCTGAGTCCATTTTGAACTAAATGACTATGTATTTAAATAGCAGAGCTTTTGTAATCATTAACAACGAAGATTAGCTATGGAATTGTGAAGTAAAGTGAAGGAACTTGTAATTGAACAATTTTGGCGATTTTAATAAAGAAGGCGACTTGAGTTTCTCCAACCTACTGTGATCTCTTTTAGTGGATTCAATGAGAAGGAAAGGGCCCACCTTCCTCACAGACGCCCCTCTGTTTTGTTGCTTTAGATTAGCTACTTTGATTTATGTGAATAACTTGTTAGCATTCTTGGTTCATAATTGTTGCTACAGTTCAATTCCTTTCCGTCAAATGCGCATCGGTGTGTCTCATGAGAATCAGAAGTCAAGTGTTGTATACTGCTGGAGAATTGTCTTTTTGTACTATATAAAACTTTGCTTTCAATAATAAGTAATTAGAAGTGTGAATTTACTCCCTACAACTAAAGTAGATTTCCTTTTTGCAATTAGCATAGACTTCCTTTATGCAAGGATAAAATAGAAAATCATATTAAGATAGATAATCCAGGATTCTTATACACTCATCAATCTAGATTTCAATTAAGCAAGTGTGATTTCAATCCTGCAACAGTAGATTAGAACTCCAGCTGTGTCAGCAACTTGTGCTAGTGTTTAGTTTTCCAAAACTCTGTTTTCTTTCAATATTGCAACTTGATTAATGATTACTTTCATCAATCTAGAATAGAATGTTCACAATTATATTGCAACAACAAAACTTCCTTGGGTTTGACAATTTATATTGAACACCTTAATTATCTATTTATTTAGACAATTAAAGTGCCCAACACAGAGGTTGGACCAGCTATAGGTTATTGAATAGAAATTTTTTGCATATGGTTAACAGCTAGGTCCGCGGATTTTGTTTGGGTAGAACCCACTATACCATTGGCATGTGGATTGGACTTTAGCTTTTCCAAGTCGAGGTTAGATCGTGACGCGTTTGACATAATCTCATAGAGAATGCATGATTGAGAGTATATGAACTCTAACTCTTGTGCCCTAAATATTTCATGTTCCTATGAAAACACTCTCGGAGTTGCAACCTCCTTCAAAATATAAGGGAGTATAGATTTCAAGAACCATTTGAGAAGGAACTCGGGTGGAACCGTAGCCTTAATCAAGCTCTTCCTTCTCCTCCATTTTAAAATATGATTGAAAATGTGCATGGCATTATCTTGCTCAAAATTAGCCAGCAATTATGTCTCAGCATCGTACCGGACAAGGATTTGGAAATAGTTTAAGAAAACCATGGTAAGGTCTCTGAAATTTTAGTACATTCCCTTCTAAAGTTCAATATACCATTTGTCAGAGCCTCCAGTAAGAGTACGTTGCAAAAAACATAATCTAATTGAATCATCATTTAGCGAGTTCGACGAACACCACAAGTGGAAATTCGTAATGTGATCCTGTGGATCCTCGCTACTTTTCCCTTCGAGTTTTAGAATGTCTGAAGATATTTTAGTTCGGAGCACATTCCAACTCGAGTCATTATGAATGGGATTATTCATCAACTTGGATAAGTCTAGCAAATGAAAAGATTCCAAAAATGGTAACCTAAGTTGCATCATTGATTGATAAGAAACCTGAAAAGAAGGTCTTGGGTTGTAACTGGCACCAGGATGCCAGATTTCTATCGAACCATAGCTTTGGATGAAACCTTGTTGAACCTGGTTAAATGGAGGAACACCTACACCCCTCTGATTCCCAAATGAAAAACCTTGTTATCCCCCAACGGACCCCCCATGCGGAGGAACAAATCCTAGAATGGGGGTTGACTAACTGCGAAAGGGTTTTCCCCCTTGCGACATCCCTTGAGAGGGATTCCACTGGCCTTGGACAGGGGTACTCCCCAACAATTCCCATAGCGAAGAAAAAGGTACTTTCCAGAGGGAATATTGACTTGGGAAGGGATTTCCCCCTGTCGACACTGCAGATGAAGTGAAAGGGTTGCTCTTGAACATACTAGCATATTGACGTCCTCTACCAATGGAGGCACCCCAACCCCATGCGAGGTTAGGGTTGGAAGATTAGATGGGTCCACTTCCGACGAATGGGGCTGACAGAGGAATGTGTCCTCTGCCCCAATACATGGCTTATTAAGGAGGTGGATTGCTCCCTGTACAAGCATTAAAAAACTAGGATGCTAGCTAAGAACTAACCAGCACATTAAGTACATCCATCGATGACATTCTGTAAGAGAAAGCATTCGTTGTGAATGAAAATGGTGTTGTTGCATTCAAGACTCGAGTGGGACTGAAAATCAACGAGGCAATGTTGATGGTCATTGCGGCGACGGTCGATGGAACCACATTTTTCATTTGAGCCGACATACCAGGGGGGGTTTCCCTTCGATAATATTGCTGAGGTGGGAATTGTAGGGGCTCTTGACCCTCGCACTGGCGAAGTTTCATCCACAGTGGCCTAGTGGAGAGGGATACTATCAATAAAGTCTAATCTGGGAAGTGGGACTCCTACGACTGGAAATAGAAAACTCTCATGTAACAAATAATTAAAGTGTGGAGCAATATCCTCGCTTCCAAGGTCCTCAACAGTTACCTCCTCTTGTTCTAAAGCATTGTCTTCTAGAGGATCAATTTTTAAAATCTTGATCTGACCAGTTGGTACGAAAGTGTCAGACTGATCAAGCCAATGCCTTTGAGGGGGCGGGGAGAATTATTCCTAACTTCTTTCTTGGGAGGAAGGCCTTGAATTTTCCTCGATCTTTGGGGTGGTAGGTTGGACACTTTGAGTGATTAGCTCTCGGTGACAATCGATTTGCCTTCCTAAGGTTGAACTTCTTTCACCAAACACACTGCTACAAATCCCTAAAAGACAAGACAAGCACAAACAACTCTGTCAAGATTCTGAATCAAGTGGATTAGGTCTTGGGACTAGAATAACAACAAAGTGGGCTTGGGCTCTTTTAGACGAAGGAACGGGTTGATTAAGTCTCATGGACCAATGCACAAAGGTATGAGATGCAGGTATCCTCATCTCCACAGATCAGTCTTATCTGGTGCAAGTATCCATGCTTCACGGGGAACCCTCCAGCAGTATTGAAGTGTGTGATGCAAAATCTTCCCTAGGTACTACAACAAACCCCCATAGTCATCTTGTGATATACCTAGGAGAAGAAACTATGGTTACCAGCTCACAGTCAATGCCCGTAGGGTACAGTCGATAGTTGGGATCAAATGTATGGGCAGGGTAACTAAGCCTGAAGCTCTTCCATAGGACTGTCTACAAAAGGGCATCAATTTAGAAAATCTCAAACTAGGTCTGAATTTCTAGAGGACTGATGCCAAGAGGGACAGTATCGTTTCAAGAAGACTTCAACCAGGTTCAAAATTCACATAGGAATGATGTCAACTGAGTCAATGTCACTTTAGAAAAAACCCCTAAAATGTGATATATCTACTACGTTTGGTCCAGCATTGGAGGGGAATCTCCTCGGTTATTCCTTACGCGACCTCGTGTTTAACTACCGTGTTAGAGGAGATTTCAGACCAACCTATATGAAAACTAGGTTCTACACTCCCTATCTCAGACACTTATGTTTGTTTAGTGGCCTTGGAGAAAATTTACTCTCCAACCTACACCAAGGCCCTAGCCTAAACTTGTTCCTTTACCCTAGAAAAATGAAAGTTTCTAATAAATTTTAGTTATGCACTCATTTTAATGGGGTTTTTTTAGTCAGAAAGGGTGTGGATGAAAATTTGGTGATGTTCAGATCGACTCCAAAAGTAAATGCAATATAAGTAGTTTCTTCAAATGAAAATGGATGCAACTACGCTTTTGAAGAAAATTATTTTCTTTTTCAGATGAAAACAAAAGGTTTGAGTGAAAGGTTTAGGACACCTTGAGATGCACTTTACAATTCTCTTTCTAAAAAGAAATGCACACAAGAATGCAAAACTTGCACTACTTAATTATTTTCTTTTAATGAAAGGCTACCACTACAAAAGCATAATGCAACTACTTTAATGCTAAGTAGTTATCTGTTTTCTTGAAAAAATAGAAGGCAAGGGTTCAAGAAATGAGAAACAAACAAACAAGCATGTTTTTCTTTTTTTTGATCTTTTTCCTTTACAAAATAAAATCAAAGAAAAGAAATGCAATGCAATTTTTTTTCTTTTTGAAACAAGGTAGAAAGCAAGAAAACAGACGATAAGAGTTCATCCAAGACACCACTGAAAAGACAGTGAATCTTGATATGCAGACAAACAAGGCTATCCTTTCAGTCTACCCAACAAAACTTATACTAAACAATTCAAGCAAATCTTTTAATCTTTTATGTACATCAAACTTCCAGAACTTAACAAAGAGAAACCAAACAAAGTATCAGGACAACACAGGTGATTGATCAAACCAAGCATTCAACCTAGAAAGGAAGATAAATTTTAAAAAATTTCAACATCACAAAGGTTCGTGACTATAACCAATGAAACTCATGTATATTCGTAGGTTGTAGTGATGTGAAACGAAGATGTATGCGGGCTACAGAGAAGAAACTCACGGACAACAAGGTAAGGTCAGAAAACAAAAAGAACTCTGAAACAAAGGGCTTTGGGACTTAGCAACAGTTCATGTGAGGATAAAAGACTCTATAAAATACTCGGGAACTAACAAAAAAAACAAAGCAATCAAGCAAGACACCTCAACCAAACTAACCCAACTAGGAGAATCCCCAGTGGAGTCACCAATTCTGATTAAGGGATTTTTCCCCTCTGATATTGGTTCTGGATCACAATAGAGAAAGACTAAGTGGCAGAGACAACATTCTCCCCTCAAAGACAAGCACACAAAAGCTAATTAAAATAACTACTTAAACTAGGAGGAAGTATGGATATAAAGGAGAAAAGAAAGTGCACCTTTTTCTCACGTCTAATGTCGATCCCCACTCCAAGTCGTTGAAGCGCTCTTGATCTTCTACATGAACCAGCCTGTGAGATAGATACAAAACAGGGGATGCAACGAAAGTAGTTATGCCATCAAAAGAATGTGTATATTATATGTCATATTCAAAGTAAGCACAAAGATAAACATACATTGAAGAAAAAATATTAGGGAAAACAAACTCTTTTATTATCAGTGAGTGGGAAAGGTAAGCTGCAACCTTGTCCAACCTTTAGGCACTATCTTGAAGCCAACTGTCTAGTTTCCTCCTGGAATCCTCAAGCATTAACTCAACCAATTTAATCTTCCTTCAATGACTCAGATAGGGATAAAGAGACACCCTATAGCCACATAAAATGAGAAAGAGGTTATGGAAAAGGAGTTTCCAGACTATAAGGGATGTTGCTTAGAGAATTATAGGGAAGGGAGGCTTGCTAGATGTTGGCAGCATAAATTTGCATAAAAGGACTTGAACTCTCCTTATCCCTCCATTTTTTTTATATATATTCCCAAAGATGTTTGGGGAGTTGGATTTCGTTATGTACGGGAAAGGGTCATTGGAAAACGAGTCCAACCGAAAAACCCATCCAAAAACATGAAATTATTTTATTTTTCACAAATTTTGAGGGTGTTAGCGCTCTGTAATTTTCCTAAGGCTGCGGAGGCAATCAAAGAGGTAACCTCGAACCGCTTTGATTCTTGGATCTAGCCCTCCAAGACTCAGAGAGGGATCTCTCTTTTCGATTTAACTTGGTTTGTAAGGGATGGATTTTAGGCTAGCTATGAAAGTAATGAAAATATAGAGTTTTTGATTTTTAAATGGTTAGTTTGGGATAGAAAGGAGGGCCATTGGGCACATGGGGTCTGCGCTTAAAAATGTGATTCACATCTCAGATCTGGACAATGCTTTTACACAGGGCAAGGTAGCATAAATGTTGGATCGAATTAAGTTTAGATGGCGTCGATTTGAGGAAGAAAAATGGGAGGAAAAAGCCAGGCAAAGGAGCAGCTAAGAATTCCTAAACTAGCTTTTTAGAGGATAAACATAAAGATTATCACAAGCTCAGAGGCAGAGTATCTGTTGATAAATTCTGCTTCTATTACTTTCCTTCTGATAATAAGAACTGAAAACAAATTGAAAGATAACAGGAAAAACTCAACAAAGATAAGAAACACCACAAGCATCTCCACACAGGAATCCTGTGAAAAACGTATCCTTTACTGATCAGTCTTTAAATGATTACAGAGAAAAGTCTTATGTGGACAAACATAGTGCTCAGCTCCAGCAAAGAAAATTACAAATTTAGGTCTAAACCTCTCACACAGGTTCAGCCAATCAGAAAGACATTTACTGCTGAAAACCCACTCACACAGCTTAAACCTCTCCTACTCTGCCCAGTCGAACCCCACTTACATCCTTTTCATGTGTATATAAAGGTAGAATTCTATCAATCCTCAAACAATTCGAACTCTACCTCTGTTTTCTCAAAATAGAAAAACAGTTACCAAAATTGACACCTGTGAACTGTTTCTAAAACAAACAAAACGATTTGGCAACTGCTGATTAAACATCTGGAGTTAGTTAATGGTTTGTTGGCGAATGAAAGTTAACAACATCACAATAAACAGCAGTTGAATGCCTGAGTTGGTGAGGTATGCTGCCAGTTGGAGGATTTTGTTTAACCTCTGCCATGTGTCCCCTTTATTTTCTCAACCATTGCCTCGAATCCTGGATGATTTATCTGCCCTGGCTAATCTGTTGTTTGACTGCCAATTGCATTTAAAAAAGGCCTCAAAACAAGGATCTTCTGCCACCTCCCTCTAACTGAAATCCCTGTCTGACATTTGGTTTGATCTATGCCTCAAAACTGGGATACTTTGCCACCTCGTTTCTTTGCTGCCATCGGTTTCTGGAGATGATCATTTCTTTGTTGGCTGCTCAACTGAAATTCGAATGCTTCTGCCATCTTTCCAACATTCATACATTCGAATTCAGCATATTTCCAATTGGTTGTGACTTCTGGCCCATGAGTTGCTTCCGGAATTTCACAATCTGAACTATCAGTATTCAAATCAGAAACCTTTCTATAACATTCTGAATAACTTTGCTTGCAATATCCTTCAGTGCCTCTCATTGAAGTAAACTGTTGTTGGCTAAAATGTTCAAACACAACTTGACAATC
>WSFP011472645.1:0-17479 GCA_009831015.1 Picea engelmannii
CCAAGGAAAAATAATAGTTCCCCTATCATAGACATTTCAAACTCATACTGCATGGCAGAACCAAACCATTGTACCAATGAAGCATTATTACTATCGAAGATGATGTCATCTACATAGACCAACACAATTATCAAATCATTACCCTCTGTTTTGATATATAGATTTTTGTCAATTGTTCCTCTCTTGAACCCTTTATTTTGAAGATATGTGTCCAGTCTATAATACCAGGCATGCGGATCTTGTTTCAACCCATATAAGGATTTCTTCAGCTTACAGACAAATTCAGGGTTATCTAACCGCTGAAAACCCTCTGGTTGTTCCATATAGACTTCTTATTTTAGATCTCCATTTAGAAAAGATGACTTAACATCCATTTGATATACTTTAAACTGTTTATGACAAGCATAAGCAAGAAACATTCTAATAGCTTCTAATCTTGCTACGGGCGCAAATGTTTCATCAAAATCCAGTCCTTCTATTTGAGCATATCCTTTGCAGACCAATCTATCCTTATTTCTTACAATATTTCCTTGCTCATTCATCTTATTTTTGTAGATCCATTTTGATCCTATTACATTTTTATCTGCTGGCCTAGGATCAAGTTTCCAAGTGCCATTCTTTTCAATTTGGTCCAGTTCCTCATTCATTGATTTTAACCAATTTACATCTTTACTAGCTTCATTAAAGTTCTTGGGTTCCATCATGGATATGAAGGCTATATGTGATTTCTCGGTGTCTTTGATTATCCTTCTCCTGGTTTGAATGCCTTTGTCTTTCTCACCAATTATCTGACTTGCAGGATGATTCTTTTGAGTAATTCTAGAGGAAGGATTTGATGTTGTCTGTTGATTTGAGTCATCTTGAGTATCTGTATCTTCATCTAACTCAGAGTCGTCGTTTTCTAATTCTTGGACCTGTTCATCTTCAACTTTAATTGTGTCCTCTGTAGAAGACTCAATATTGCTCACCTCTCTTACTAGGACTCCTTCATCAAACTTTAAATCAATACAATCAACTAATTTATGCAATATTTTATTAAAGCATTTATATCCTTTACTGTTGGTAGCATATCCTAAGAAGATGCCTTCATCATCCCTGTCATCATTATTGCCAAGGTTTTCATTATTATTATTTATCTAGCACTTACTCCCAAAGACTTTGAAGTGTTTGATTGAAGCATGCCTTCCATACCACAATACATAAGGTGTCTTGTCACTGTGTGGTCTGAGGTGGGATTTGTTAAGAACATGGATTGTTGTGTGTATTACTTCTACCTAGTAGGTTTAACCAATGTTCTTCTCATTCATCATTGACCTGGCCATTTGTTGAACTGTTATGTTTTTCCTCTCAGCTACTCCATTTTGTTGTGCAGTTCCTGGGATGGTGTATTCTCTCTTGATCCCATGTTTATCACAAAATTCCTTGAAATCACTTGACATAAATTCTCCTCCTTTTTTACATATTACAACCTTTAATCTGTTGCATGTTTGATTCTCAGTTAAATCCTTAAATATTTTAAATTTATCAAATGGTTCATATTTTTCTTTGAGAAAATCACCCCAAGTGAGTCTGGAGTAATCATCAATGATCAGGATGAAGTAGTTTTCCTTCCATGTGCCTTCTTGTCTTTATGGTCCACATAAATCCATATGAACTAAATGGAGTGGTTTCTCTGTTGAAGTAGAGATCTTGGATTTAAACTATGTCCTAGTTAGCTTTCCTACTTGGCAGGGTTTACACACAAAATCTTGTGGCTTTGATATTCTTGGAAGATCTTTTACTGCCTCAATACTTTTGAGCTTGATTAAGTGATCAAAGTTTAGATTTCCAAGTCTCCAATTCCATAACTAGATTTCATCATGTTTTCTTAGATGACACTCTTCTCTATCTTCTTTCAACACATTTCAATTATTATCTGTCCTTATTCCTTTAGCCACCACTTGTCCTGAGTTTACAAACTTTATCTTAAAATCCTTAGAAGTGAACACCACTTCACATCCTCTGTCACACATTTGACTTACACTGAAAAAATTATGCTTCATCCCATATACAAGCATAACATCCTAGGATTTTCCTTTTCCATTACTTAAACTCACCCTCCCTTTACCCTTGATTTTACCTGGAGCATCATTTCCAAAGGTTACATTTCCTAATTTTCTTTCACTTACAGACATAAACTTACTTTTGTCTCTCTTCATATGTTTGGAGAATCCACTGTCAATATACCAAGGGTTCTTTTGTCTTTGAGCTGACAACACTAATCCACACTTGTCATTTTCTTTCTTCTTCAAAACCTTGACATTTTCAGCAGAGGGATTCAAATCTGGCTCATAGTTTGTTAAGCGGCAGTCTGCAGATTTATGTCCATAATTATGGTAGGTGTGACATTCTGGTTCATTGAATAAAGGATCATAACGATTGTTATGCTTAACTTGTGTCTTTTCCCCAACCATCACATGATTTGCAGTATGTGGATGTTTGTTACTTGGCTGTCTCATTCTTTTTTGCGGCAGATATCTATTCCTTGAGTGTTTTGATTGCTCATATCTAAATCTTAAAGAACAATTTACAGCTCTGTGACCAAAGTTAGAACAGAAAAAACAATATCCATAGAAAAATCCTTTGTACCTGGAAAATGGTTGTCTTCTTTGAGAAGGTCAATTTATTCCATGATGATGATTACTTTGAGCAAAGGGTCTATTATTTCTTTCTTCTATAGATTTAGTTCTAGTACTTTTTCTTTCACTATCACTTGGCGGCTAATTATCTTCCTTTGTTTCTCCATATTTATTGTTATTGATGAATGTAAATTTGACAAACTTGATGGATTCTTTGTTGCTTGGTTGATCACTACTTGATCCTTCTTCATAACCCAAACTAGTTTTCAAATTTGGATTCCTTTGTTGATTCAGAATGATGGCTAATCCTTCTAAGGCTTTAATGCTTGGAATATTTTGGAGATACAATTCTTTAAACTTCTCCATCTCTTTTATGTTTTTTACTACCTCTTCTTCCAAGGCTTCACATCTTTCTTTCTTCTTTGATAAATATTTTTTTAGAATGCCCTATATTTTCTTTTCCTCTTTTAATTCTACTTTTAGCAGGGCAAAGTCTTCAACAGGTTTTTTCCTGTCTTTCTCGAATTGTATCAACAACTGTTTTTTCTTTTTCTTCTTAAATCCGAGTCTGTCAATTTCTTTTAGGGAACTAATCAGTTCTCCTTCCAAGTCAACCACAACTTATTCTTCATTGGCATCACTTCTTGTGCTTTCATTATTATAATCCTTTTTTTCCATAAGCATAAATTCATTAACCGTATCTTCACAATCATAATCACTATTTGTGTCTCCTAAAGAGTCTTCATTGTTTACACATAAACTTTTCTTTTTAACGAATATCTTAGATTTATACTTCTATTCACCTTCAGCGTTTTGGTCCTTATTCTTGTGTGGACATTTAGATGTAAAGTGACCTATATTTCCATAGTTAAAAAATTTGAAGGGAAACTTTCCTTGGTACTTGCCTGATCCTTTCTTTAGTCTTCTCACAAATTTTTCTTCAATTTCATCAGGCTCAGAATCCTCATTCTTATCTTCTTTAAATGATGCTTATCTAGAGGTGGATTTATCTTTACCTATCCTCATTTCATATGCAGTCAACGTTCCTAGAAGTTGATCAAAAGGGATATATTTTAGATCATTAAGTTCTTCTATAGCAGAGACCTTTGGGTTGAACATGTCTCGCAGAGATCTCAAGATTTTCTGAACTAATGGGGATTCCTCAATTTTTTCACCAAGTCCTTTCATTGCATTTACTAGTTCTTCAAATCTCAGAAAGTACTTCCCAATAGTTTCATCCTCTTTCATCTTTAGCTATTCAAACTATAATTTGTAGGTTTGAAGATTGGCATCCTTTACCTTCTCATTACCTTCATAGCTGCTAATGAGTTTGTCCCACATATCTTTGGTAGATTCTAAGTGCATAACTTTTACAAATTCTTCTTCTACGAGACCACTCAGAATAGTATTCATAGCCTTAGAGTTGAAGATGAATTCTATCTTGTCATCCTTATAATCTAGTACAACTAGCTTTACATAACCAGTCTCTACCACATCCCAGACATTTGCACCTAAAGACATTATGTAGGTTATCATCCTAACTTTCTAGAAACCAAAGTTTGTTCCACTGAACAGGGGGGCCTTGTTGGTTGAAGTTCCTTCATGGATATTCATGTTTAAGATCTAGGATCCACCCTTAGATAAAAGGAACATGGATCTAATACCAATTGTTAGACAACTGAGGGGGGGGGGTGACTCAGTTGTTACTGTGATTAAACAATTATAACCATTTTAAAATCATTACAGAACACTCAATGGTGATCACAATAATGCAAGGAAGTAAGAAATAGAGTATTCAACATCAATCACACACATGAAGCACACAGAGACAGACATTCCTAAGGAAACCCATAAAGGGAGAAAATCTCTTCTTCTTAATATGATAAGTAGTCCTTCTTTTCTATACATTATCATTATTATGGGCACCAACTCATTGTGAGGCTATCACCTCTTTTTTACAATCTACAACTTGTCAAGAGAACCAATTCTATGGTTTCTCTAGATCTTACTATAAGTAAGAACCAATTCCTTGAGTGTTCCAGCACCAACTGGATGGAAGCACCAACTTCCAGTCACACATGCACCAACCTGCATAACAAAGAACAATAGTTCTCCCTTGCACCACCCTACCTCCCTGGTTTTTCTGGGTGAAACCAGATGGAAGCTACAAATCCCTATGTTCAAGCACCCACTTGAAACTCTGAGGACAATAGTCCTCCCTAGCACCACCCTACAACCCTCAAATATTAATCTTTTCTTTCTGGAATCTATTACAGTGATACAATATTTATCAATAGCTTACTGGTCTCATCACCATTCTACTGCACTTCTCTGCTCTGCCTACATCAGTGTTCTCCTCCATGCATACCAGCCTCTTTGTTGATATTTTCTTCTACATTTCATACTCTGTTGCATTTCTATGCTATTATATTTCTTCTCCTTTGCAAAACCCCCACTTCTATTTAGGTTCTCTTCTTCCTTTATGCTCTGTGTGATCTCTACATGTGGTTTGTTGTGCTACTCTAATATCTACTTTAGATTGATCTCATAGTCTCCTTCTACCCACATGCCTAGCTATCAGAGAAGCACACACTCTTCTCTTTTTTGCATGTCTTTGTCATGCCAAGTCCTCTGCCAGATCATCCTGGAAACTCTTCGTATTCTCTGCGGTTATACCCAGTCTGTTCATCATGAATGGTTGTTATGCTGAGATTCTTTGGCTTCTCTAGAAGTTACAGTCTTCGATACTTTTCCATCTGTCAATTGTCTCTATGATTAATATTCATACCATTGGCAGTTACCTCAAGACTCTTCAGCTCCTTTGGAGATCACCCTGAAGCCTCTTCAAATTCTCTAGCAGAAACAATCATTGTTTTCTGGAAGTTACCTAGAGAACCTTCATGCGCTCATGCCTTTGGCGCCTTTTCCCTTTCTAAGAAAACTACACAGTGGGTGCTCACTTTTCTGGCTAAGCCCCTTCCTTTCACATGACCACAAGATGTGACTACAGGCCTGACCAAAAGGCTCTTCGCGATCTCGGACATCGGATATTGAGCTATGAGTTGCCTTGATTCTCCCAACTCGTGATCTCTGATGTGGAGCCTAGCGACGTGCTGGCTCCCCCATTAACATTTGTTGATGTGACCATTGGTTGTGACCACTCACTAATGAAAAGGGCGCTTCACAATATCGATGATCTCCGAAGTGGTGCCTAGCGACATGATATCTCCTCCCTTAACTTTCCGCTGATGTGACCTTGGTTATGACCAGGGGCCAAGCAAAAGGGTGCTTCGCGTTTCACAAAATTGTGAACTTTGTCATGCCTAATCAATGGTCCATGATCCTCAGTGATCCGATGGTCCAGATGATTTTGCGACTTCTCATTTCGGAAGTTGCCTAATCGATGGTCCATGATATTTTGTATTTCAATGGTCTAGATCTCTTCTTTGAGAACTCAAACTTCATTCTTTGTCGTGCTAGATCAATGTTCCACACTATCCCTTTGATAGACGACTGTGATCAAATCGTGATCTCATGTGTCAGGTATTTGAATGTGAGAAAAGCCTAACTCTTCCAACTCCCGATATCCAAAATAATGTAGATCAAAGACTCATGACATTCCTCGATCCAATGGTTGTGATCAATATCACGGACTCAGACTTTGTGATTCTATGAATATGCTTTATCGGCTACCACGTGTCCTTCCCATATGGACGGATAGGATTGTTGTGACTCCCATGTCCTCAGGCATTTTCCTCCTGCCTTCTCGATATTTGTGAGCATCAGATCAATGGCTCACAACTTGCCATGATATAATGGTCTAGATCAAATCGTGAACTCGAACATCGTGAGTTCCTACAACTCTTACCCTTGAATTTTCCAGTTCGCGAGTCAATGAAATGTTGATCTCTCACCATGTTTACTTTGGATCCAATGGCTCAGATCTCCTCGCGATTTCTCATTTCACGGAGTTGGAGGATGGATCTCATCCATTATCCTCTTCACAGTTATACTAGGTTCGATGACTGTTGGTCCTTGGTGCTCAGATCCAACATATCATATATGTACTTCTCCTCTGCACTTCCTATGGTCACTGGACTCTGATATAACGGACATCGGGTATTCTAGATTGGTGATCGAACGACCACTATCGCTCCTCCTCTTGAGCTTACGCATCCTCCCGACTTGGAATAATTTCTAAGTGTGAAAGGTTCTACGAGTCCTGGTGACTTTGGGTCTCTTCTGTGTTTCTGAGAAGTTATCTCTCCTAAGATTTGGAAATGGAATTAACCTCGGCCCTGATGAACACTTGCGCTTTGCGTGCAGCTCTGCACTATTCCTCCTGATCTTTGATTGCACACTCTTCCAGTGATCATGCCATCATTGTTGTTGTTCTTTCCCATAGACATGCCATCATCGTTGTTGTTCTTTCCATCAATGACAATCACACTCTACATGTAAACATGCCAACTTTATATGCATGTTAAACTATGGTATTTCTACCCTTTGGTTTATTTTATATGTATGGGGAATCTTGTGTATCGTACCGATCACATCACTTGCTAAAACGAACCCCAAAAAAATTCGGATACCAATTCTAAATGTGGAAATAACATGCACAACATGAAATTCAATCTTACAAAATCGACCATGCTAATTTAAAAAATAAATGTATTTGCTTAGCTATGTAGTGAAACAACTAAATTCATAGAACATTATTGAACCACTTGAATAGATATTTGAATGCATCATTTTGCTCACAACAATTAAAAATAACCAAATATATCTCAGAGTAATATGCACATCAACTATATCAACATTATACATGAATAAACATGATAGATAAGAACAATTATCTTATAAAATGTGGAACCCACTACATATGATGGACATTCCTCCCAATCGTAGGGTTGTTGTTCCATATATAAAAAACAAGCAACCCCCAAGCTGAGGCTATCAATCCACAAGATACAATGGTCCCTAAATATGGATAATGTCACCCTCTCAATAGTCAAATCTCACAACAAATTCCAGTCCACCAGCTCTCCTCCCCTCAACCTACACAATCCAAGGGATAGAATTCCCATTCACCTCTCATAGTCCCTTAGGCCTTTTCACTCCCCTCTAGGGTTTCCAACACAGGTTGGACATGAAATATACTTACTTGAACCTCAAAGATTATAAAACTCCAAACATGAATTTGCCCAACCAAAAAATGTGTGCTTCTCTTGAAAAAATTTGAACAACACATTACTCATAGGAACACAATCTATTTCTCCACGAAAACCCAGCTCCAAGAAATTGCTAAACCTGCCCACAATAGCTACCTTCAATCTTAAGAACTCATAAATTTTTTTCTATCCATAAAACTCCATATCTAAACTTCTCTCTATGCAAAAACGTGAATCTCTAATTCTAGTCCTTTCCCCATATAAATTTCCCATGTTTCTCTTGCTTTATTTAATTGCACTCTTCCCCAAGATGATTGTAACAAACCCCCATGCTCCCAATAGCTATGGGATGCTACTCTCACACCCACCCGCTTACATGAATCCAATGATTGGGCTCTAGAAAACTAAACAAATAATTTAATGTTCATGGTAAAGATAATTTAGAAAGAAATGAATTTTGGGTTTAATAATCATGGGTAAACTATCCCCCTTGGACCCCTTCCCTCTACTATGGAAAATTATCCCGAAATCTCCATTCGTATCCATCTGTAGTTGGTGATACATTTTATTCATTATATTCAATTTACATAATTTACATATTGCATCCCTTTGGCTCTCGAACATACATTACAGTTACAATACACATTGCTAATTTGGGGTTTGAAAACGAAGATGTTACATTGCCCTCTCCCTACAAACTACACTATACTCAATGCAAATAACCATACAATTTAGACATTCAAATATAAAAAAAATTACATTAGAATACTTGATAATTATTTAACTTAATGACTCATGAAAAAATTCCAACCAACAACTCCCTTTTCCCATCAATCCCGAAATTGGTTCGATAAGAAATATTAGAGTTGTGGCTCTAGGAACTCCAACTACTGAAATGGAGTCTTCATTCATTTATGTAAAAATGTTCATTCAACTTTATTCAAAATTTGTAAAACTTTTCGGGTGTGCTTCATGCATGGCTTCCCAGTGCTCCCATGCAATGTCTTCATGACCGTAGCAGGTATATTGAAATTTTTCCTAGTAGATGGCTTTTTTCTTGAGCACTTTGAATTTTTGGTCCATGATTTGCGTTGGTTTCACTCGGGAATCCCCTTCGTGTTCCACTTGGATCACATTCCAACAAATCACATGATTAGGATCAACGACATATTTTTTTAATAAAGACACATGGAACACGTTATGAATTCTCATGGATGCAAGTAATGCTAGCATGTACACAATTGGCCTTAAATTTTCTAAGACCTCAAAAGGCTGACAATATCTCACAACTAACTTTGGGAAACTTCCCAATTTTGGCAAGCTTTTGATGGATTTAACTTTTAGAAACAATGCTCTCCCACTTTGACTTCTCTATGTGTCATTATTTTATTAGCATATATCTTCTTCCTATTTCGTGCAACTTTGAAATTCAACAATGTTACCAACTTAATGAGAACTCTAGGCCATAAATATCATATTTTTGGGTAAAAATCACATTTTTGGGTAAAAATCACCAAAATCAACCCCCAAATTAAAAATCATAGCTACCCATAGCACCACGTTTTTGATAGGTGGTTAAAATTACATCTTGTTTGAAATTGCACAATATTTTTGAGAAAAAAATACCAAAATAAACCCCCAAATTAAAAAGTGGTGCTACCGGTAGGACCATTTTTTGGGAGGTGGTTAAAATTGGAACTTGGTGCAATTTCTTTGAAATCACAAATCTGAAATTATGAATAGAACCCTAAAATTGACCCTTGAATAAAAATGTAGTGATATCGGTGTTGGCATGAAATTAGAGACAAGGGTTCTTGGAGGTTACCAAGAAAAGTATCATTGTAGTCTAGTGCACTGACATATTCAACCTTCTGCAAGGGAAGGATGTGACACCTAAAGCACAACCGAGACTCTGTGTGATAAAGTAAATTATAGAGGAAACATCCTCATATATAGCACATCATATTACAATTCCATACTTATATGTAAAGATATCATAGCATCAAAATCCTTAGATCAATAAAGACAGTTAACAATGTATGTTGCATAATGTCAAAGTAAACACATACATTACAAAAGTTTCTAAAACAGTAATGCAATTAGTAAATATAAAACATAGTACATATTGCGCAAGAAAGAAGACATATATTTATCATCATAATCACAATTTTTTAGTTTCTGAATAATCCATCATATATTCATACCCCAGACTGTCATACATAGAATTATTCTTAATATCAAGACTTATATAATAGGATTGGTAATGAGATATCTGATCCGGATTTAGGAGCAGAATGAACTGATTAACATAATTAATACAATAAACATAGAGATATGAAGAATAACACAAATATCCAGTGAATAATATCTTCTATTAAATAATGAAATAGGTTGAAACTGTAAAATTGTAGAACTAAAACACTTACTTGAATGGTGGTAGCTATCTTTGAGAAGAGATGTGTTTGCTACATGAATTCGTATAAGGAGAATGAATTACAATGAGGCTCCAGAGGCCTTTTTGATATTACTCATGAATGCCAAAACCCTAGACATCCAAAAACCTAACCCTAGAAGGCGAAATGTCACAATTCATGTGGGCCATATGGGTAAGTTGGTGTAATTTGGTACCTCAACTTCTTAGGGTCGTAATTTTTTCATACGACCTCTGTTTTAGGCGCATGATAGCCCGCTGGAAATGTATTTCAGAGAAATACATGTTACATCGTCAAAGTCTGACTTTGTCTACAATTTGACTTTGGAGAGCCAAAAAAACAATGTTTAGGGCCCCAAAACATCCCCAGATGTACAAAAATATGTGATGTGATTAAAACATACAAAATAAGCCATTTGGATTAGGCGAGAGGCCACTCATATCCACCTAAAGGATATGTGGGGCTTCTGGCAACCCCAAAAGTGTAGAACCCACAATTACAAAGCAGTACAAAAGAATGTTCTAAAAAAAAAATGGACGTGAGGAGACAATTGGAATAGGTGGGTGGCCACCAATATCCTCCTAGATCAATCCTCCCCCATTAGGAAGCAATGGTCTCCATTGCGTTGAGTTCCCCCATTAGGTGAGGAAAATTCTGTTGGATTTGGCCTCAGGTGAGCCACTTGCCTTGGTGTAGGAGTTGCCTTGCCTTGACAACCCAATAAAGTTGGATTCATTGTTGGAGAGTGCCCTTGACCTATGTTTCCACTATCTGATTAATGGATGCTTGTTCCATGCAGTCAGGGTTGAGCTATGTTGGTGTCAATTGTTCTATGATCTCACAGCTGTACAATAATGGTGAAAAATATGGCCGAAGGAGGTCCACATTGAATATTGGATGCAGACCAAGGAAAGATGGAGTGTTGAGCTCAAAAGCATTGCTACCCACAACCCTGATGATAGTTTAAAGCCCATAAATAAGTGGGAGAACCTTCCGATGGGGCCCAATGAGACGCTCCTTCTGAAAATGTAACCAGACTTTGTCGCCAACTTGAAACTAGAGTGGTACCTTATGTTGATCATGGCACTGCTTGTACTTAGCATTAGCTTTCTTCAAAATCTCCTTGACTTGTTGGCGGATGTGTTGAATCCACTCAATGAATTTTGTGGATTATTTGATCGCATATTGATCAGGGGAAGAGTCTGTCTGTGTGGTGGAAAGAGGAAGTGAAACATCAATGGGTCCCAAGGGTTGGAATCCTACACCCACCTGAAATGGGATATAGCCAGTGGAACTATGGAGAGTCTTGTTGTAACTGTTTTGGACATATGGGAGACTCTCATCCCATTTACGTGGATGCTTAGAATTGTACATGCGTAGGATGTGAAAAAACATTTGATTGACAACCTCTATTTGGCCATCAGTTTAGGGGTGGAAAGAAGTGGATTTTGTGATCTTGGTGTCAAACAGAGACCAAAGAATCGACCAAAAGGTGTTGAGGAACCTTTTGCCTTGGTCAAAGATGATGGTCTGTGGTATCCCAAAGTGGACCCACACTCGTTCGAAGAAGAGATTGGCAGTATCTGCCATTGTGACATTCTTCTTACAGGCTATGAGGATGGCCATATTCGAAAACCGATCAACGACCACAAACACATAGTCATTTCCTTACTTGGTGGATGGAAATCCAGACATGTAATCCATTGAGATGGATTACCAAGGATTCTTGGGAATAGGAAGAGGGGTGTATAAGCCTTTCTTCTTGATGGCTGGCTTGGAAATGGTATAGGTAGTGCAATATCTGATATACTTGTTGACATCCTGTCAAAGTTTTGGCCAATAAAAATGTTTCTGAAGGATGACCACAATTTTCTCTATGCCAAAATGTCCTAGCACCCGACTGTAGTGGGCTTCCCAAATCATCTTTGCACGCTCACTTGTAGGAACACAAAGATGGCCCAGATGGCATAAGATCCTGTCCTAAATGTGAAAATCAGTGACAGTTTCACATGTACCCAAGAGATGATATGTGGTGGTGAAGTCTAGATATTTTTGATAAAGTTGGGGCCGCTAATATGCTTCATATCCAAAGGAATGGAGAATAGTTGTGAGTGCAGCCACAGGAGGCCGACTGAGGTAGTCAACAACATAATTGGAGATACATGTCTTATACTTGATGTTGATATGGAACTTCTACAGGTAGGTGGACCTCTTTTTATGGTGGTCGTTCTGCAATTTCCCCTGTGTCTGTATGAACTGCAGAGGCTTGTGATCAATGTGTATGATCGTCTCTTTCCACAAAATGTAATGCTTCCATTAACGACAGACTTGTATAATGGAATGCATTTCCTTGTGATAGGTGTGGTATTTTCAGAAAATATCAGAGAGTGCCTCACTATGGTATTCCACTGGATGCTCATTCTTATTGAGAACTGCGCCCACAGCATAGTCGGATGCATCAATCTCAATCTCGAATGGTTGTTGCAAATTGGGCAAGGAGAGTACTAGATTTAAGCACAAGCAATGATTCATATAATTTAATTCTCATTTATTCTCCTTCCCCCACACGAACTTGGACCTCCCACCTCCCTTGGTCACCTGGTTGAGGGCCCATGCAATATGGGAGAATCCAAACATGAAACATCGATAGAAGTTGGCTAGTCCCAAGAAGCTCCGAAGCTCGGTCAGTGTGGTCGGGTTGGCCAGTCACGGATGGATTGGATCTTAGCTGGATCAACATGTACCCCATGATCATCAACAATGTATCCCAAGTATTGGACCTTTTTCATGCCAAAATATCGTTTCTCCAAGTTGGCATAAATCTTGTGCTTCCACAAAGTGCTCAAAACTTGTTGAATATACCACATGTGAACTTCCCTCGTTCTTCTAAATATGAGGATTTCATCCAAATATACTACCACAAAGGAGTTGGTGAAGGGTCTCAATACATCATTCATCAACCTGATGAAAGTGTCCAGTGCATTTTTTAAGAAAAAGGGCATGACTAACCATTCATAGATACCTTCTCTATACTTGAAGGTTGTCTTCCATACATCAGTTGGTTCGATGGGAACCCGGTGGTAGCCATACTTTAGGTCAATCTTTCTGAAGAAATTTTCCCCCTTGAGTTGGTCAATAAGGTCATCAATCGTGGGAATGGGGTAGCAGTTCCTAACTGTGATTTTGTTTGAGGCTCTGTAATCAATGCAGAGTTGCCAAGTCACGTCCTTCTTCTGCACTAGTACAATCGGGATTTCACAAGAGGAGTATTTGGGTCTGATGTTCCCCTTTTGAAGAATCTCTTGGATATGATGCCTAATTTCATCATTCTCCATCAGAAAGCATCGATAGACTGATCCATTAGGTAGAGGTCCATAGGGGGTCAGATCATTTGGATTCTTGACTTGGTAGTGTATCGGTACCCTTGTAGGTGAGGTGAATATGTCTCTGTATTATTCCATGATCCCTTCCAATTTATTTGGATGCAAAGAGAGGCATTGTGTAGAGGCCAAAGACATGACGATGACCTTCTTCTTACTATGAGAACAGATCACAAAGAAGATGAAATTCTCGGTTTGTGAAATGACCTTACTGCATTTCTTAACAGAGATTAAAGAAATAGCAGTAGGCAACGCTACATATAGGATCATGTACAATTGTCTACCCAAAATAATAATAATACTATGGGGTATAGACTCATACACAACATACCACTTACACAAATATGGTTATCCTAAAAGAACATTACATACTTCAAGGGGATAAATATTACATAATACCTCATCTTTGTAAGGTTTGATGTCGTAGGGCAGCCGACATTGTTGGCTGATACAAAGATCTCTTCCTTGACGAAGTCGGTCGATGGTGTAGGGTTGTGGGTACAGTGTCATTGGAAAGTCTAACTACTTGCTTACCTCTACTGAAATCAAGTTCTTCTGACGACCATTGTCGATAATGAAATGAATCAGAGCCCCCTTGACCCACATCTATGAGTGAAAGTGGTGTTTGCCTTCCTCTATTTCTTCGGGTTTGATTGGACAAAATTTGGTGGTAGTGAAAGTGGAACTGGGTTCAACATCGATAATCCTCTTCCCTCCTTTAGGATTTGACTCAGAATCAGAATCGACCTCTGACTCAGAAGCCTTTAGCTCGACCATGAGGGACTTCTTGCAGAGGCGTTCTTCGGTATTGTGCCAAGGACTTTTACAGTACTCACACAATTTTCCCATGTCCTTCTTTGTCTTCTCATTTCCCTTCTTGTGTTGCAGCTTGGAACGATTGTCCTGAGGTCGGCCATATCGACTTGATCCCTTTCTATGTGGGTTGGGGTTTTCTTTTCCATGCTTCGACTGTGAGGGGTTTACAGATCCAAACTCTCGCAGTTCCTTCTAGATTTTTTTCTCGATCTTTACAACGTATCTATAAGTTGTTCCCAATGAGTTGATGTCTAGGAAATCCATTTATTTTTGAATGTATATATACAAACAACTGTGGTATTTGAGCACCAGATTACACTCAGAGTCTTTGATACCTAATTTGGTGTGTAGGGCATGAAAACTATTGGTGAAATATGGTACTATTTGGTCCCTTTCTTGAAGTAGGGTGGTCCATCTAGTGTACTAGTCCTCGTAGCTTCCAACAAGGTATTATTGTTATTTAATGAAATGCCAGAAGCAATCCATATCGAAATTTTTTTATATTCCTCCATGACGCTTTTCTCAGAGTAAGTATACCACCAGTCTTTAACACGGGGAATGGCCTTGAGGAGTGAAAAAGTGATATTTTCCCTATCGAAAAAATTATTGACCGAAAAATATCCTTCGAGTAGATTCAACCATTTATCTACAGCATCCGCATCTATCATTCCTTCAAATAACTGAATATAAAAATTTACATGTACCTTGAAGGGGGTTTCATGGTTGCTTGATGAAGATGCCTCTCCTATGGGCAGTCGTCGAAGGATCTGCATGAAGTTGTCCATCATTTCATTTCTTTGTCACGTGAGGGATTTCTCGAGAAACATTTTAATAGGATCTCATGCTCCATCATCATTTTTTTCATCCCCCATGGGTTTTCGTCGGGCTCGGTGCGACCAATCTTGTAATGGGTCAATTGGTTCGAGTCCCAACTTCTTGTACCCAGATGTTGTCGGGGACATGCATGAAGAAAAATAAAGGAAGAGAAGACCGCTCTGATACTACTGATCAATATTTATGAGCAGAACGAATTGATTAACAGACTAAATACAATAAACATAGAGATATGAAGAATAACACAAATATCCATTGAACAATATCTTCTATTAAATAATGAAATTGGCTCAAACTATAAAACTGCAGAACATAAACACTTGCTCGAATGGTGGTAGCTATCTCTGAGAAGAGATGTTGCTGCTACGTGCATTAGTCTGAGAAGAAGGGATTACAATGAGGCTCTGGAGTCCTTTTTGATATCACTCATGAATGCCAAAAACCTAACCCTAGAAGGTGAAACGCCAAATTCATGTGGGCCCTATGGGTAAGTTGGTGTAATTTGGTACCTCAACTTCCTAGGGTCATAAATTTTGCATACAACCTTTGTTTTAGGCATGTGATATCCCATTGGAAAAGTATTTTAGAGCACTACACATTCTGTCGTCAAAATATGACTCCATCTACAATATTACTGTGGCGATCCAAAAAACAATGTTTAGGGCCCCAAAATGGCCCTAGAAGTACAACAAGATGTGCTGACATGAAAACATGTGAAATAAGCCAGTTGGATTAGGCGAGAGGCCACCTGTATCCACCTAGAGGATGTGTGGGGATTCAGATATCCTGAGAAGTGTAGAACCCACAATTACAAAGCAATACAAAAGAACGTGATGGACAAAAAACAAACACGAGGAGCCAGTTGGAATAGGTTGGTGGCCACCAATATCCACCTGAATCAATATCCGATATGGAATCTCACATTTTGCGTAGTTGTAGTTATTTATTAGTAATTCGAAATAACAAAAAAGATGAAAACCCCACAACAACAGAGCAACAAACGTAGAACCAATGGAAACCCCAAAACATAAAATCAAAACATAACATATTAGAATAGAACAAAATCAAACCCCAACCCATTACATAACTCCATTCTTTATAACTTTTCCCTCGGGATTATTGGTTTATTGATTCCAGTGTTACACTTTCTTGATTTTTCATCCTTCTGGCATGCACTTGAACATTCTATATCTTTCCATTGCTCTTTTATATAGTTCATCGCTCTTTTTCATTGTTGGTACCTTCGTAGTTATCTTTCTGACACTTGTATATAATGTTGATGTGCTATAGGGTTTCAAAAAATCTTTATGCATTTGCAAAATTGGTTCTTCAAAATGAAGGGCCCAATAGGCACCGATCAAAACCTTTGAATTGTCTTGAGTCAACCTTTCACATATTTTATATGCTCTCTTTCAAACAGAGGGCCCAACTCTAGTACAATTTGCAGTGCTTGCACCCACAACAAATTTTGGTGCAGCATTGACATCAGGAAACTCATGCTTGCTAGCCAACAAATAATTCCACTTTGTATCAACAACTGCATCCAACTACTGTAGAAGAGTGTATTCTACTTGTACTATAGGTTGGAACTACCGGAGTGTTGTCTTCGCAACTTTGTTAACTTCATCCATGGCATCCAACCTATCAACCTCAGCTTGGATATCTGCAAACTTAGTCGACTACTCGATAGGATAAACAATGGTATGGGCTCCTGCATGCATATTTTTAAGCCTAGTGCACAACTCTTTGATACGCTTATTGCATTGGTCCAATAACCCAACCAATATATGACTATATAAAAGGGTCGATGGCAATCTTCGGTTTGGGAATGCAGCGAATATTTGACATTGGTAACTTCTTCAATTTCATATGTAAGCTTTTGGAGGAGCCTTTTAGGTTTTTCCTTTTCCTTTAACTTGAACTCGAATACCTCCTGTTGTAGAGTATCTGTTTTGGAAACCCACTTAGACCATGTGTTGACAATAAGTTCAACCCAATCAGGTGGCACAACTAGTGGGATATCTTTTGGAAATTCACAAATGACCTAGAGAAAAGATGGCCATATTTGAGAACATTTACCGACAACGGTTGCAACAGTGGATTTAGCATGTACCCGCATGTTCTTTTCAATTGATTTAGTAGCAATGAATTCAGTGACAAATGCGTGTAAATATTTTGTTTGTTGTGTGAGGGATTGATTGAAATGTTTGGATATTGTGATAATTTGT
>WSFP011472646.1:0-17479 GCA_009831015.1 Picea engelmannii
CAGTCCTGATTCCCCACAATCTGACGACTCAGATCTCATCGACATTTCATGTATCGGGATTTTTTGTGTCACGAGGTCGAAGGATTTTCCACCTTCATCCTCCCTATTCCTGAAATGTTGATTTCTTCCTGGACAATTAACGGTCTAGATCTCTTTTAGATCGACGATTGTGATCCAATCGTGAATTCGTGTTTCGTGAATTCTCACAAACTCACCCTTAGACCAATTCAAGTCATGAGTCAGCGAAAGGTTGATTTCTCTCCACCCGTCCTTTCCGATGGATGGTCCTGACAAATTCAAGATTTCGCGTATCGTGATTTCCACACTCCTATGCAACTCCAAAGGGTTTTAAACTTTGTGCACGTTCTCCAGATTTGACGATCGTGAGGGTTCTCCTTTCCTCCCGAACATATTTTATGGATCCAACACTTCTGGTGTGGATTTCTCTCTCTCCTTGTGGCCATATACCATGCCAGTTGTAGTTTTATAATACCGCTACACCTCCTGAGATTTGTAACATGGTCAAGTAGTATGTTGACACTCAGAAACATTATGAGGTCTGAAATTAGTCCTCCAGACACAATTTCTTCTCAAAACCTCTGTCCAAAGACCACTTATCCGGCCCATCCAGGCTCAGTGTTGAAACTAGGCTCTGATACCATATTGTAACGCTCCCGGCCATCAACCCCATGGTCGGGCCAAAGCTACTATGCGGAAAAACACCTCTGTAACACATTATGCATTCTAATGAACTTAAAACGCTTAATTACAGTTAAACATAGAATTACTGCTAGCATTTCAAAGTTAATGGAAATAACAATAATTCATATGCACAATAAAATACGTGATAACATTGCAAGAATCACAAGTGTGCAATTTAATTAATTACAGAATTACAAAACATAGTGACACTTATCTTTGAAACTGTCACGCACCACCAACTGCGTGTAGACCTTCCACGAAACTCCTAGAATTAGACCATGCTACTCATCACTCTCAGCAGTAGGTCATCCATGAGCTGGGACTAAGCTCCACCGGGAAGGAATCCTAGGCTAGGTAAGGTTTACATGAAGATTACACGTAAAAGAAGGAGGATTCTCTCCCAGGAACCACTTATGCCCACTGCCCACAGAATCTCCTTCCCCACATGTTTGTCCCACCCTAGGAGTATACACCTTCTCTGTCACCTAGACAGTCCTTCGGCTGCTAACCTCCCTTGCCTTAGGCTTCAAAAACAGACCGGACTGGAAATTTCTGAGCTCTGTGGCAGCTATAGGGTTCCTTCCAGGAGCTCTCTCCTTCCTCTGCGCACTCTCTCACCTGGAGAGAGTCGCTCATAGGCTTGGTAAAACCTGTCTCTTCAACAACAATCACCTCCCTCACCTAGAGACAGGTTACACACAGGTCATACAATCGGTTTCCTTAATCTCGTTCCCGTACAAAGAAGAAAAACAACAAGGCTCAGCAACAAACATACAACAGAATCAAACCACACCTAGCCAGGAACTACGTGGCCACCACAGTCAACTGGGACAACAAACACGGGTTTCCCAAACAGATGAAAAATAGACACTTCAACCCAACCAGGCTCAACAATTACAGGACATTCAGTTTTCCCAACCATCCATACAGAATAGACTCACGGTTCTGGGTTTCAGGGATGCGTGATAAGAAATCGATGCGAAGTTCGAACACAGAGTCGACGGTTTTGACAGAGGGTGTACCGGCTCCTCCAGAAATAAACACAGGGATTTTTTGGTTTTAGAGTTGCATGAGGGTATTCTTACAGAGGTCATACAAGATTCCCGGTTCAGACAGTCGATGGTAGAATGGAGGAGGAACCCCCATCATGGCTCAACTCAACAGTTTTAATTGCATGCACTTAGGTTAACACTTGTCACCCATGAAGCTCATTCCTTCCCATTTGGAAGTCATTCATCATTCCAAATAACTTAGGATAAAAAATCACATTTACACAGCTTTGGAATAGTAATAATTTAATATTATTCTCAAGGGTTTAAGCCCCCTCAGCTTAGCCCCTCTTCCAACCTCTCAGCCCCCTCTCCCTCACCCAGGCTTTGTGGATGCTTAATCCCCCATCACTCATTCATCGTGGTCAGTCTGCACGCAGAGATGTTTTGTATTAATACTGTGCATAATTACATGTACAAAATTTAGGCTCCTGGCCTTCAACACTTAGGCTCCCTAACCTAATAACACATAAGCCCACTAGCTTATATGACTTGGCCCACCATCCTTATAAACTTGAATTACAGTTCATAAAAAATATTTATACTTCATAGATATGATTTACAATAGGGATCGGCCTTGGGGACATTACAGAGTATGCAAGGACCCGACCGACAGGACTTTTATTGAAGAAAAGTCACAGATCACGCTTTAGCATAGAAGATCAAGGACACCTATGGTGACGTTGAGAAGGGAACAAGAGGCTACAAGGTAGATTCCATCTAGAGTGTCACAGTGCACCTCGCATGTCAACTGATAGATGGAAAGTTAATAAGGAAGACCAACCTATGTAGGTCACTGTCTTTGTCGTTGACCTCGCAGGGAAGTGCGTAGAAGGCCTACATATGAATTGGGAGAAGTACCTATTCAACCAGTTGGAACTAGATTGCCGAGAAGCACAAGATCAGGGTTATGAATTTCATTTCAGTTGGCTCCTGGTCCTCATTTCATTTGTTGCATGAGAAATGCCGGAAGGTGTGACCTTCCCTGACATAGAGTCATTCGAACCGCTTGCCATGAATTTCGCTACCCTGTGGTATTCAACTGATATGAAAACAAAATGGCATTCAAACATTGTGTTTCATACATAGTACCTCCAGCTAAAGAGATCCATCAAATTTGAGCCTCGCATGACTCTAAACACCCTACATAGGTTTCGACCACTAATGAAGTTCAGCGCAGATAGGCACTTTATCTACATTACAGCGCGAGCAGATGAACATCAAGAGAAGCTCCAGTCATATAACAAACTTATAGAATAAGAACTTGAGGAGATCACCAAGGAATGGTCCGCCGACCTACTTATCCCTGCCAACCCCGCAGAGATATCTGATATTGACAACCAAAGGACACTAAAAAAGAACAAAATAGACCTGGAACCAACAAACAAAAGAATATTGAGGAGGTACAAAACTTAAGAAGCACCTCAGTGAAGATTGCTTCTATGTCACTTGACCGAGGGGGTGGTGACGAAGTAGAAATTGAACCGAGACCAAGCAAAGTAACACCACCCATAGATGAGGTTGACCCTTTGAAGAAGAGGAAGGTTTCCCCCATGAAACCTTCATCCCGAAAGAAATCAAAAGCCACCATGACCAAGATGTAGACAGTCCTCACCTCTGATGATTTTGATTTCATCATCACAACCCTAAACAATGCTTCATTGGAGATAGCATAGAAAGAAGGAGAGAAGAAAGAAGAAATGTATGATAGGATTGAAGTCAAACTCTAAGGGTTATAGCAGGCCCTTTAGTCCAGTCACACATTCTCCACTGTGCCTCTGTCATCAGGAGAACCATATTTGGGATATGAGCCAGCCCAACTCCACCACCTAGCTGATACAGTCGAATCTCGCCTTTGACAAGCACAAGAGGAAATAGAACAAGCCACTTAGGCTTTGACGCAAGTGCAAGGAGTACTTGTAGAGAAGTGTTGAGCTGCAAAACAGGAAAATATTACTCTCCAAGCAAAGTTTGATGAAGAAAAATCACACCTACAGTAAGGAAAAGAACAATTGCTCACAGAGCAACTTGAAGTAAAGGAAGCGATCAATAGAGCACTTCGCTCTATGACAGTCGTTGAAATAAAGATAGAGGATCGAGTAACGCAGTAAGTAGAGCATCTCACAGAAGTTATCTAGAAACTACAGCAATGCATAACAGATTTAGAGATCTGCACAGTGCCCAAGACCCCATAGGATGTACGATATAAAAGAGAAGAATTTGCTCGAAGTGCAGTTGAGAGAATAAAATCCTTTACTATGGAATGTAAGAAAATTATTGATAGTAGTGCCTAGACTTATGAGAAACTCACTGAAAATCCCAAACTGAAGGCACTGGAGTCATATCTCCAAGAGGAAAAGTATCAAGCTGAAACGATACAAGTGCAGCTGAAGCCCCTGTCAGTTGTGGAAAGAATGAATATATCCCAGGAGAAGCATAATGCCTAACAACAGATCCACACTATCCAGAGAATATTTATGGAAGTAACTTAGGGGCTCCAAACTGTACAAGATAAGGCTTATCAACTATTCACTAAGGTTGAAGGCTGAGGATAATAATTGGAGCAGGTTGTCACTGCAGTAGAACAATGCATGGAGGGACCTGTCAATGATGCAGTCATCCAAGAGTTCGTTGAAAAGGAGGCTAAGTCACAACAGAAAGTCATAGAATCTCGATCTATGCTCGAGGATTTTGAAGAAAAATTATCTAGATCAGAGTGACTCGAAATGAGTCACAGGTGAGTGTTGGAGGCATGTTGGCCCTTGACCAAGTTTTGGGAGATCCTTGGTCAAGTTTGACCTATTTTGGGACTTTGAAAGCTTGTCGAAGGTGGAGCGCAAGACGAAGCAGATATTGAGGGATCTCGACCCCTTTTTGGGTCCTTTTTGGGATTTGGGATTATGTAACGGGTATGGGATGTCGACCCATGGGTTTACCCATGTTTAGGCCTATTTTGTAATGTATAAACAGATGCCTAGGCTATGTTAGAGAGGGACAAGAGATGCATATCTGTGTGATACTGGGATAAGTGCTAAAACAAATGTCTAAGTGCTAGATCAATGTGATTGAAGGATTGTAAGTGCTTTGTGCATACTGTGTGAGATTTGCAGAGCTAACTGCAATTCATTGTAAGAGGGTGTGGATGGATGAGTGCTTAGATCTACTCGGGGAAGGAGGATCTAGTGAGCTGCGTAGATCTCCTGTCCTATGCGGAGTAGGGTTTTGAGGCTCTGTGCACGTAACCTATTGAAGAATCTAATAAAGAAGAAGATTTGGTGGACATAGCCCCAGGGTGGGGGTGAACCACATATATGTTGTGTTGCTCTACTTTGTGCAATGTGTTGATGTGTTGATGTCTTTACTTTCTAAGTGCTTTGATATAAATAGATAGATTTGTTTATGCTTTGTGATAATGATGTATATATTCTATATCTAACCCATGTGAATGTGCTTAGTGCTTGAATATGTTAGATCTAACCTACTTCTCTATGATAAGTGCTTAAATACATCAGATCTGAGTGAATGATGCGATGCTCTGTTTTATCTTCAAAGTAGAATAGTGGTTAAATATTGATGAATTGTTGGTGCTAAGTGCTTTGTTAAGGATTACCATCATAGATATGTGTCCCAGCTAAGGTTGCAGACACATCAGTCCTGCAACCACCCCTGCCTCTACCTCAGGTGAGACTTCATCTTCTTTGCAGGTGTTGCCGAAAGGGTCGGTAGTTAGGGTTTTTTTGGTGAGTTGTTTTAGCGTTGAACCCTGGGTCTTCCCCTATGCCAACAGGATGTAAAGGGGATTCACCAAACCAAAGATTCTACCCAGTGGAGCTTAATTTGTCAAGTCGCACTTCAACCCAACACTTTGACCACCTTTGTGTGTGACTGATTATATGTCTTAGTGAGGTAGAGCCAACTCATAAACATATTAGAAGGAGAATTATTGGCTCAAAGGAAGGGTGTATTATACCAAACCCCGTGAACTTAATACCCAACAATGAAGGAAGTAATTTTGTAAGGAATTAAATCGAACATAGTTCAAAGAGTATGCAAGATCGTTGACCCACCGTTTTCGGATAGGAGGAGAATTCCAAGCTTTAAGAAAATGACCAAGTAATGTCTAGCATCGACTAGTTGGTCGATTGGGATGCCGAACAAGGAGGAAATTCACCCAAGAAAACACCATCATCATGCAATGAAAAACTATCCACTAACCAACATGATTTTCCTTGATCAATCAATGAAATATCTAAGGGAAGAATTGTGCATACAAGCCAATTGTTCTATATGTGTGGACTAATCTCTCATGGATTTAACCAACCATTGGAATGAGTATGTTTTGCAACTAACGCCTTCATGAAGGAAATATCCAGCCCTCAAGAGGTGAACACCCAACGACCATACAAATTTATTGATGTATCTTGAAGAAATCATAACCAAAATCATTTATAGAAAAAATCCCACACTAGAGCCATGGAATCAAAATAATGGCAGATTGATTTCACATTTGATAGGAATTTTTATTATGCTTGGGAGACGATTAGAAATGGGTGAGCTATACTAAGACTCTGTGTATTACTACTCATTGTGAAGATCAAAATTGTAGCAGGCCATGGCTCAAATATACCTTCACATAGAGTGAACATGCACATTAACTCCTTCATCCACTCAACCTCAAACACGTTGCCATGTTTGAGATCTAACTTCTTCTATTGTACCTCCATCTTTTCTCTCGTCACTATAACCTTCATTCTTTTAATGTGCTTCATTTGGAAGGGCAACTATCACATGGTTAGTTTTCAATTCCCATTTTACCAAAAAACAAAAGACAAAATAGAATAAAAATAACAAGTGCAAGTTTATTACAATTTTTAAAAGTGTTTTGGGTAAGGATCCAATTTGGATCACACCTCCCCATTTGCAGGATTTTGGTCCCCAAAATCTTCAACTCCTTCAATATTATTCTTCTCCTAACATTAAGTAGACTCCAACAAATATCAAACAATGGATGCCTCTATTATAATATGGAAGATAAGAGTTTAGTAGGGGATTCCTTTTGCATAACCTTACTATCCTTCTCATGGTGGTGGATGAAATTCACTGTTGCAATAGGTCATTGTAAAATCACATCTCCTTGTCCTGCAATTGTAGCAACTCATATTTCTTCTCTATCTTAACTCTCCAAGCATTCTTCTTGGCTATTTGGTTCCTGGGATGCATTTCTGGGTGAAGCCTCCAACATTTGGCCTCCCAATGTCCATTCAATATGTAGTACTGGAAATACTGTATGCATGGGTTGCTTAGCCTTCTAGAGTTCAAACAACCATTAAAATTATAAACACTTTTCTTGCAACATTAAAAAAGTAAGGCATACCTTTTCAGTTTGTGATGATGCTTGTCAGCTTGGTTTCTTGGTCCCCCAAGGGTTGGAGAAAATATGGATGGAAGAATCATATATTTCCTACCCTCTTCCAACATTATACAAGTAGATTTGAGTGGCTCGTTGCACATGCTTCTTTTTTGGTTCCTCCTGCCTTGATGAAAGTGGTTTGAGATTCATTTGTTTTTTCTTCTTATCTATTGAATTCCAGGCATTCATGATTGGGCCTCTACTGAGATACAATAGGAATCAAAATCCCTTGGCCTTCCTTGCCTAGACCTTTCCCATGATATCCCAGTTTCCCCATGATCTTGGAATCAATGCCTCTAGTGTGATTCTCAAAGTCATCAAGGGTATTGGAAGGTGAGTTTACCATGTTTTCCTCTATCATGGTGCAAGCTTCAATGGTGGAAATGGAATGGGATTTCTTGGTCTCTTGGAAAATTGCTTCTAGCTTCTTCAAGGTCTCCTCATTTGTTGCCAAGTCATGGTATAGGTGAGTAGTGACCTTCATGAACCTTTCCTCTTTCCAATTACCCATATAAATTAATCTCTCCCTCAACTGCAAGAGTTGTAACTTGCTCCAGTCTAATTATTCCCTTATGGTGGTGAAGGAGTCATGTTGCTTGGCAATCTCTTTCTCCAACTCACCTTCTTTTTGTCTCCAATACTGAATTTCTTATTGGATTTTATTATTGAAGTCTCTCAACTCTTCCAACTTCTCCCTATTCAAGGATTTTCGAATGGAAACTACTTCAAGGTATCTAAGGAACCTAATTTGATACCATATGATCCGTAAATGTTGGGCATATGGCATGTCTGTTTCATCAACATGAATCTATTGTAGAATTAAATTCAATGTATTTTCCAATATAACAAGTTTTAATTTTTAGTAAAGGGTGGATGTAATCCTTTTCTCACTCTATAAGTACGTCACCTTATCCAAATGACAATCCCCACTCACTCGCATCAATATTATTAAAAATAATTGGAAATATCGAGTGAACAATGAACCCGAGTGAATGAGATAATCCTTCCAAGGAATAAATTGACCATATGTAAATGGGATTCACCAAACTAGAGAATCTAGTTGGTGGAGGTTAATCGATCAAGTCACACTTCAACCCAACACTTGGACCACCTTTGTGTGTGAACATTTGTACGACAACTTAGTGATGTGGAGCCAATGCATAAACAGATTAAAAGGAGAATGTTGTGCCCAAAGGAAGGGCATATTAGACCAACCCCCACAAAATTAATTTCTAGAAATGAAGGAAGTCACTCTATAGGGAATTAATTTGACCATAGTGAAAAGAGTATTCAAGAGAGTTGACCAACTTTATGCGGGAAGGAGAACTCCAAACTATGAGAAAATGGCCAAGTAATGGCTAACATTGACTAGCTAGTCGATTGGGATGCCCAACAAGGAGGAATTTCTTCCAAGTGAACACCATCATCATGCAATGAAACCCTATCCAATATCCAATGTGATTTTCCTCGATCAATCTGTGAAATACGTAAGGGAAGCAATGTGCATACAAGAAAATTGTTTGTTGTGTGTGGACTCTACTCTCATGGATTTAACAAACCATTGAAATGATTACATTTTGCAACCAATGCCTTCATAAATGGAATACTATCCCTCAATAGTTGAACACCCAATGCCCATACAAATCGATTGTCGTAGTTTGAAGAAATCATAACCAAAATCATTCATAGCATAAAACTCACACCATAGCCATGAAATCAAAACAATGATAAAGTGATTTCACAGTTGACGAGAACCTTTATTATGGTCAGGAGAAAAGTATAAATGGATGAACCGTACACAAACTTTGTGTATTGTCACTCACTGTGAAGAACAAAATTGTAGTAGGCCATGGCTCAGACACACCTTCACTTAGAGTGAATATGCACATTAACTCCTTCCTCTACTCAATCTTAAGCAAGATTACCTCTTCGAGCTCTGACCTTTGCAACTGTACATCCCTCTTTTCTCTCTTTGCTGCAACCTACATTATTTTAATGCAATTCCTTTAAAAGTCCAATTGTCACATGGTTAGTTCCCACTTCACATTTATCCCAAAAAAAAAGAGGACAAAATAGAATAAAAATAACAAATACAAACTTCTTACAATTTTACAAAACAAATTGGGTGAGAATCCAATTTAGATCATAAATAAATAAATAAAAATGAAATTATTCAACGGTTCTATAAGTTCTAATTTAAATTTAAATAACAAAATTAATTTTACAAAAAACAAGAACAATGCTTATGCCTTTCATAGAAACACAAGTCATTGAACTACCAAAAAACCATTGTATGATAAACTAATCTAAAAAAATTGTGTTAGGAAAAAAAATTAAGATAGATGGCATTTTCTTTGTTATAGCCTTAATAACATAAGATATAATTTGACTTTCCACAATTTAATTACTCTTCAAACTCACATAATAAACCATAATAAACTTAATACTTCTACTATGGTGACTCTCATATATCAATATTTAAAATTGCTCCATTCTAAAATATGCTAGATAGAAAATTAAAATTTTCCAAAATTAAACAAAAACTAAATAAGTAAATTAAATAATACATTAAATCATTTTTAAACTAAGAAAATTATATAAATAATCCTAGTATTCTAAGGTTTTTCCAAAGGCTAAATCCATTCATTTATGTAATCATAAATGAAATTTAAACTTTAAACAAAATAAAATTGTGATTTCGTCCAAATTTATATTGGAGGATTGGATGAAAATATCAAAACTTAGAAGGTTTATATAACTACTTACAACATAATATATCCCTACGGATTTGAACCTACAACCTCTTAAGAGGAAACCAACATTACGTTTGTGCATTGTCTAACTATTCTATGAAAATGTTTTTTTGGTATGAATCTAGGATATAAATTTGCACCAAATCACTATTTTTTGTTGTTTAAGATCCATTTTTGAATGCACAATTGGATTCAACATGTTGAAGAATCCTTGGGACACTCAGACTGCACAAAAATAGTCACTCAAATCTGCGAGTCTAACAATTTCTCACCAAATTTTGAACAAATATCCCTGAAAAGTATCATAGAAAAAAAAAGTAATTTCATAAAATGTTTAGGACTAGGGCTTACAGTTGTAAGCTAACCCATAACCCATAAATATGGTCTCTCTTAAAATGGTGTTCTTTCTTCTCAAATTTGATGGTCGCTCTTAAAATTGTTATTTATAACCTCAACACCATATGATTGTACACTTCCAGTTGTTCTGGCCAGCTCTACCAGTCCTTAGGATTTCTTCTTTGTTTCTTGATTTATTTGTTATGTTTCTCGCCTATAAGGTTTATTCTATCATCTAATACATGCATGCTATGCATTTTCCTCTTCTCTATTATCTCTTCTGTTTATACTTTTGTCATGGTATCAGAGTGTGGGAGGTAAGACTCTTCACCGAGCCTGGAGAGTAGTCAACAGTCTGCTAAAGGAGCATTGGAGACATCATAGTGTGAGGAGGAAGACTTGCAAAAAATAAAATAAAGACAAAGAGATTTAAGAATTCATGGAATCCTTCTTCAAGAGGAAGATGCAAAAGTAGCATAGGAGAAGCTACAACAGTTGTTAGATCGATTGCGGGAACATATCTAGGATGTCATATCAAGCCCACATAGAAATTGAAGAATGCAAAGGAGTTGAACAGATATCAGTCATCGAATTTGAGCGAGTGGATCGACAGTCGTCGAATACAGGTAATTCACAAGGTGTTTAATCCTTAGCCTCCTTTAATTCGGAAGTTCAGAGGTTTTTTCTATTTTTAGGAACAGAGGAGACGAGTCTCCCAAAAGTCCCGAAGTGAATTTCTATAGTCCATTTTCAAAGGATGCATGTCAATGGATCCTTGAGTTTGGAGGGTAAGCACTCCGAGAGGAAGAAACAACTCAAGCTCAGGAGACACCCGAAGCTCCAAAGAGTGGAGTGCATCCAAACTGTTGGTGGAAAAGCCACATGGAAGTAGATAAAAAGAGGTCTGGAGCCCCAAAGGACAGGGATCTAAAGTTAATATAGAATGTTGATCACAAGTGGACATGTGGTAGGAGATCCTGCTCTCCGGAGGATAGACTCTTCAGAGGAAACTTAGAGGTGTGAAGTGAGAACTCCCAAAGGCCCAAATCTAGGATTTCATCTAGACCCTCCATCAACAAGGACACATCACGCCATATCCCTTATTTTGGAAGATTATCACTCCGGAGGGTTTACGAAGTAAAGAAGTTGTCAGAGCTCAAAGAAAATATGAACCATTTAAGGTTGTGTAAACGTGTCGCCAGATCTAACACTCTGGAAGGTAGACACTTCGAAGGTTTGTTGTGTTGTGTGCCTAAGAAGTCCCAAAGCCAAGGATTCTGAAGTAAATCTCGTCCCTTGATTGTGTTGGACACATGGACAAAGGATCTGTAACTTCGTTAGTTCGAGGTTTGGGGAGAACATGGTGCTGTGTTGGGAAGACTCCTGAAGGCCAGAAGATCGGAGCTAATCTCAGTTGTTCAATCGAAAGGACAAGTGGAGGCAGATCTCATCACTTCAGATATTGGACACTCTGGAAGTTTACGCTAGTTAGCAGACAGAAACTTGCGAAGGTCATAGTTCCGAAGAGGATCTTGACCATTCGTTTGGCAAGGTCTAAGAGTTGTCAGATCTATGCATCTCCAAAAAGTTCGCTCCGTTGGCACTTCGTAGGTATTGTGAAGTAGAGTCGTCTAAGATCAATGAGAAGCATTGATCTATTAACCTATTCTCCAGTTCACAACTTTAGAGGATCTAAGGTTTTAGAATGCCCGAAACCCCAGAGCACCTAGTTCTTAGCCCTTGGTCATATGAGGGGTTAAAGTTAAAATTATTTTTCGTTAAAAAGAAATGTCAGGAGAGCCTCGTTTTAGCCATCAAAGGGTTACAGTTGATAAAGAACGAAGCTCAGAGTTCCGACTCTGTAGATCCTGTGCTCGGATAGTCAGATCCAACAAGATCAGAATCTAAAGAAGTGATCTAGCCCACGTTTTTCAGCCCAAAGTCACGCAGAGGATTTTGAGGACCAGATTTTACACGTGGGAAGCAGGTAAATAATGAAAATCACCAACATATTGTTTTTATGTTGTATTGAAAACAAATGACCACCTCAAACTATTTAGGACCAACACAAGGGCCAATTTTTATTGGAAAGAAATATGTTTTTTTGTCTCTTAGAATGAGATCCTTCTTACAGGCATAGAATTGTTGGGATCCAATGGATCTTGGCTATGTAGAACAAGATATACCAAATCTAGATACCATGAACAATCAAGAAAGGGTTTTTGAGGCAAAACAGAGGAAAAGAGAGAATAAGACCGAATTCTAGATTCAAAACTCAATAGATGACTCGATTTTCTCAAAAATCACAGGTGTTGTCACCTCAAAACAGGCCTGGGACATCCTACAAATATCTTACTATGGAAATAATAGGGTCAAAACAATGAAGTTGTATAACTTGAGGACGCATTTTGAGACTTTAAAAATGACAAAGTCTGAAAAACGTTGATCAATTTATGACTAGACTCATGGGAATTGTAAACCAGATCAGGTTAATTGGTGAAGACATCCCTGATCAAAGGATCGTTGAGAAATTCCTCACAAGTATTCCAAACAAATTCGAAATGGTTGTTGCATCCATCCTTGAATCCAAGGATCTATCAATTTTTTCAACAGATGAAATCATGGGTTCTCTATTATCACATGAGACGAGATTGCATCTCGAAGATGAGTCAATAGCCAATGCCTTCAAGACCCAATTCTCTTTTAGCAGAGCGAGAGGTAGAGGAAGAGGGATAAGTCCAAGAAACAATCGCTTAGGTGAAGGTCACACACATCAAAACAAGAATCATAATTTCCAGCCTCAAAGAGGTAGAGGGAGGAGATCCAATGCAAAATCAAGCATACAATGCCATTACTACAAAAATTATGGGCACTATGAATCTGAATGCAGGAAGAATAAATAAAATCAACACTTAGGCAAACCCCATATCTCAAATCATGAAGGAGAAACCTCATATAGGATGTTTCTCTCGTGTCACAAAACTGAAGAACAATACAAGGACCTATGGTTGTTGAAGAGTGGATCCAACAATCACATGAAAGGTAACAAAGATTTACTTTATTACATTGATTATTCTATTTAATTTGATATTACACTTGGAGATGACTCTTTAGTCAAAGTTCAAGGAAAAGGAACTGGACCTATTATCACTAAACAAAATTTAAAGAAATAGATAAATGATGTCTATCATGTTCCAAATCTAAAACATAATTTGTTAAGTGTAGGACAACTAGTTGAAAATGGCAATAAGGTAATTTTTGAAGGAGCATCATGTAGGATATATGACAAAACTCCCAACAAGAAATTGATTTTTGAAATCCACATGACTAGGAATAGAATGCTTCCCATGACCCTTAAAACTATAAATTTGACCCAATATTATCCACAAAGTGCATCCAACCCCAATGAAACTATGATTTGGAATGCAAGATTTGGACATATTCCCTTTCAAAGTATAATCCCTCTATATAAGCACTCCATGGTCAAAGGTCTACCTATCTTGAAAGAGAAAAATATCCCATGTGAGTCATGCATTCTCAGAAAACATAAGAGAACTAGTTTTCCATAGTCCTCCACTCAAGCCAAACAACATTTAGATTTGGTTCACACTGACCTATGTGGACCAATGCAAAAAAATTCAATAGGTTGTATGTTTTATTTTCTAACATTTATTGATGATTTTAGCACGAAAATATGGATCTATTTCTTCATACACAAGTCTGAAACCTTTGCAAATTTCAAGGAGTTCAAGGTTGAATCTAGAAAATAGAGTGGGAAATATGTGAATATTCTCAGGTTAGATGGAGGAGGTGAATATTGTTCAACATAATTTGAAAATTTCTACAAATCAAAAGGTATAATCATCCAAACCACAACTAGGTATACTCCACATCAAAATGGAGTGGCTAAGAGGAAAACTAGACTATAATGAACATGGTTAGGTCCCTTCTCAAAGAGAAATTATGTCTGTCAAATTTATTTTGGGCTGAATTTGTAGCATGTTCAACTTATCTTATGAATATATCTCCAACCACTAGTGTCAATATGAAGGCATGGAGTGAGACAAAAATGAATGTTTCTCATCTTAGGACTTTTGGATGCATTTCATTCTCTCACATATCTTTTGAATTGAGGAAGAAACTTGATGATCGAAGTGATAAATGCATTTATATTGGATACAGTGAGACATCCAAAGCCTGTAGACTCTACAATCTGATTTCAAAGAAACTCATTCTCAGCAGAGATGTCAAATTTCTTGAAAATCAATTTTGGAGTGAGTATAAAAATCTCCCTAGGGAAAGTCTAATTCCATTGTTGCCACTTCCTGAAAACATAGAAAATTCAAGACATAAAACACATCAGTCTGTCCTTCCAAGATTCCAGGTACAGGGATAGCCCAAAATTTCTCAGGACAACTCTTCTTCAAGAATAATTCATCCTCTGAACTTCAAAATCAAAGAACTTGAAGCTTGAGAGAAATCTATCATTGGTTGGATGATATTGATCAACATAATCTTTTTGCATTAATGTCATGCAAACCTACATCTTTTAAAGAGGCAACTAAAGAGCTACATTGGGTTCAAGCCATGAACCAAGAAATTGACTATATTGAGAAGAACAAGACATGGGATCTTATTGATCTGCCCAAACATAAGACAAGTATTGATGTCAAGTGGATTTACAAGACTAATCTAAATGAAAAGGGGGAGATTGAAAAATACAAAGAAAGACTTGTTGCCAAAGGATTCTCACAACAACCAGGCATTGATTATAGTGAAACTTTTGCTCCATTAGCAAGGTTGGACACTGTAAGGACTCTCTTAGCCATAAAAGCTCAACAAAAATGACAATTATACCATATGGATGTCAATTCATATTTCCTTAATGGTGTCTTTGAAGAAGGGATCTATGTGGATCAGCCACATAGATTTGAATTCAAAGACCAACTAGCCAAAGTGTATCGGTTGAAGAAATCCTTGTATGGATTAAAGAAAGCTTCAAGAGCTTGGTACAACAAAATTGATACTTACCTAATCAAGAGTGGTTTCAATAAAATCCAAAATGACGCAACTCTATACACCAAAACAGATGAGCAAGGTAAAATTATGATTGTTTGTATTTATGTTGATGACATGATATATACTGGAAATCTTGAGTTAACCAATTTTAAATACGCCATGCAATATGATATTGATATGAATATCTTGGTATAATGTAATATATTTTGGGGATTGAGGTTGACCAATCAACCAAAGGTATTTTTGTCTATCATCAAAAGTATGCAACAAATTGTTAGGATATTTAGACACTTAGGAGTTAGTAAGATCTACATGATCTATTGTGTCGTTAGGTAAAAGTGTGTTTTCTAGTGTGTTTCTTTAGTATGCATTAGTATGAATTTGTAGTTAGGAAATCTGATGGTCACGATATGTTCCCGACATAGAGTGATCTGACGGTTCATACTCTCATCGATCTTAATGACCATTGATCTGTGGCTTAAAGCCCGATTGGTCCATGATCTCTATTTAAAGAGCATGGAGGGTCATTTTTCGATGATCGATTGTGAGAAACTCTCTTGTAAAATCTCTCTGTAATCTTTTTCTTTGCATTAATAAACTGCTCCAAGTGGTCATGTTGGATGGGGTCGTGGATGTTTCCCCATAGGGGTTTTACCACGTTAAACATCGGTGTATTGATATTTGATCTGGTTATGTGAGTGGTTACTAAAGGTGTTCATCCTCTGTTGGAATACCTGTGTTTTCGAACATGGTATCAGATCCTATTTGAAGACCCACTCCTGTTGTAGATCGAGATCGTGAAGCCGAGTTGTCTCATCTCCACTTTCTATCATTTCCATACGTTTATGGATTGAGAGGACTATGCCATTGCATCCAGAGAACACGTTTCAGTCAGAAAAACTTTTCATTTAACTCGAAAAGGTTTTTGTTTTCCCAAGATACGGCCATTACAGTCAAATCCAAAGGTATAAAGTTTGAATACACATTTCTTTTTAAATTCTTGCATAGTAGTATTTTGGTTTTATTTCGGTTTTGTTTTATTTATTTCCGGGTTGCTAGTCTTTTAGATCTGCGTATTCTCTTTCCCCCGTGCCCTGTGCGATCTCGGCAAATCAGACTCAGATAGGAAAATATGCATCTTCCGGGTAAGCTAATCGATATCTAACTCTTGTTGTCATCGAGAAGAGAAATTTTTTTCTTCTGTGAAAAGAGTTTTTTTTTTAGCAAGCTCTCCAAAGTTGTCTTCCACAACAACAACAACAACAACATCCCCAATCCTCCTTCTGAACATTACAATATGTTTTGCTAGATCATTTGGTTAAAATTTTCCTTATTAAGTAAGGTCTTGAGTTCAAGTCTCTCTTTTGTTACCTTTTTTGAAAAAGTTCATGCTAAAATTGTAAAGTGTATTTCACTTCAAGTATAAAAGTGAATCACTATAAGTAGCTTTAATATTTTATTTTAGAGTTATTTATTTTGCATGTAACTTTTGTGTTATAAATTAACTTCATTGTAAAAGTGATCCCCACTTCTCTTTATAAAAGTGGACCACTTCATAAAGCAACTTACACAATCACATGGTCATTTGGTTACCGATTGTGCCTTTTTTAAAACGGGCATAACTCTAACATCGGAAGTCCATTTTCAGTGCCATTTTTTTAAAACCGCATAACTTTTTGAGCTCTTTCCATTTAGATCATCAGTTTCAGTTTTTAAATCCACATTATTTGCATATTTAATATGGCTTCTACAAGTACTGTCTTGCTTACCAGCAACAACTACTTCCAATGGAAATCTCATATGGAAGATTTATTAAGAAGTAAAGGCTTGTACCAGATTACCTTGGGAATGGAAAAAGCACCCACTGATGTTGATAAGAAAGCCAATGGGATAATAGGAATGACGAAGCACGTGGAATAATCAGAATTTCCATCTCTCCTAATTTAAGGTACCACCTTCAAGATATTGATGACCCCAAAGAAGCTTGGGACACGATTGAATATGTGTTTGGTAAAATCAATATTATTCGAGCACAACAATTAGAAAATAAAATATTGACCTTGAGTCCAAATGATTTTTCTTGCCTTGGAGACTATCTATCTAGGTTTAAAACACTCAGAATTTTATCTGAAGAATGTAAGATAAAGATGGAGGAAGAGCGTTGCATCTATATTATTCTTTCTAAGCTAGGTAGTGCATATTCTGTGTTT
>WSFP011472650.1:0-17478 GCA_009831015.1 Picea engelmannii
AAAAAAACAACTCTGTTAGTTTTGGATTTAAAAACGATTATGTTAAGTGTTGGATTGACATATTGTATCTATATTGAATTCATACCAAATATTTGTTTGATATTCGTTTATAGTCTGTTTCGATTGAAATGGATTTAATTACGATTTCGTTTGTTCAGATTTTGCATAAAAGTTTTGGTTTGTTTTGGCGTGAATGATTTGCTTTGTTTTCAATTAGTAATTAAATATTTTTTTAATAGGTCGAATATATTTCTGTTATCATTTGGATTGATTTAAAATGGTTCTATTTGCAAATAAGACCATCTACAGAATCGTGAGATTCTGTAGCTCGTCTTAAAATTTAGATTTTTGTTAATTTTACAAATAAAACATTATCTAAACTTGTTTATTCTTGTCCACCTACAGGTATGTACGAATTTCAATGGAAAATTGGACATGCTGTGACAGTTTAGAACATGATTTTTGTGATATAGTTTTGTTTTAAGTTGTTAGTCATAGGCAGAAACAGAGACTTGGGAGATTGTTCCCAGATTTTTTGTAAACTGTTTTTGATAATTCCCATAGGGATGTTTTACCCTGTGGCCTTTATATACTCATTTATTTTTGTAATGAACCCATCACTGTTGGGAGAAAAAGACTATGGATTTATGATGATACAGACTCGAATGGAAGTGGATCTTTTGTAACAGCTTTAGCTTTCAATTTATCATGCTTTCGTTCAAGTTTTGTGCATTCTAATTTGTGATCAAGTCACTGACTACTTTAGATATAAAGACTTATTACAGGTTAATGCGTTGTGATTTAAATTTTGTCCATATCTTATGTATCTCATTTTTAGTACAACAATCACTATGTTTGAATTTAATTAACAGAAGGTTTGTCTTCTTAATTAAATGAATTGTTTTGTACAGATCTTCACACAGGGATTTATCTAACTGTGATGCTTTGTAAATTATAAGATTGTTGTCGTTTTATGTCTTGTTTGTTCTATCATTTATATTCAAAGAGAATTGTTGCTTCTTGTTTACGAGAAGCTTGTGGAGAATCTGGTGCGGGTTTTCTCCCACCGAACAACTGAATCGAATACTGTGCACATGACAAATAGGAAGCGTTACTTCAGGTTAGTTCTTTATTTGCAATTTAATAGTTAATAAATTCGAGAATTCTCGGTAATTTAGTTAGATATATAGCTCATATTTACAGTTAGGATTGTTATTTTAATTGCTCAGCTTTAGATAGTTTTCATTTCATTCCTTTCTCATAAAAATCATAAAAAATAAAAAAACAATAGCTTCGTTGTTATTTTACAAATGATTTTTGCAAGTTTCGATTAAAATTTGTATTCTGTAAATACTGTACATCTGTAATTAAGATTTAATTCTGTTGATAGCTGAACATTTGATATCATAGAATTATTAATGTATAATATTAGTTAGTAAACTGTATATATGCTTTAGATTTGTATATAGTTTGTTGTAGTTGTTTTTTCTCATTTAGATTAGTTCCTTTAGTTTTAGTTTTTTTTTCATTTTCTTAGGACTTAGATCGGCCAACGGAGCCGCTAAACCCGTCGGGGTGTATCATCCCAAACGTCTTGGGTTATTTAGACAACCCCGGACTGGATCCGCTCCTCCAGTTGATGAGCGTTCATTTTCGCCCGTCAACATGACTACGCTCATTCACAAGAAGATGATTACAATGAGGCTCTGAAAGCATTTTTACAATAAACAGGAATTCCAAAAACCCTAGACATCCAAAAACCTAACCCTAGGAGATGAAGCTCCAAATTTCATGTGGGCCCTGTTTGGGTAAGTTAGTACATCAACTTCCTGGGGTCGTAACTTTTGCATATGATCTCTGTTTTAGGCGTATGATATCCCGTTGGAAAGGTATCATCAAGGATATTCATTTTGGGGGATCAATCATGCCTTTGGCTATCATTGAGAAGATCGATCCCGAAAAAACTTCATTTAGGCCCTCAAAATGGCCCCAAAAGTTAAAACTGCTAAAAATAGTAAATTGCCAAAATTGCCAGAAAATTGTTTTGAGCCAGTTGGAAAATGTGGGTGGCCACCAATATCCAACTGGATCAAACAATTTGACTATGATGATGGATTTTGGCATATGCACTTTGATGGTGCATGCTCCAGTGAAGGAAATGGAGCTGGCATTATCCTTTTTTCACCCGTAGGAAAAGTTTATAACTTTTCTTTCAAGTTAGAATTCGCTTGCACCAACAATGTTTCCAAATTTGAATCCCTATTGTTAGGTATCGAAAATACTTATAATATTGGTTGTGATCATCTTACCATTTTTGGTGATTTTGAGCTTACAGTTAATCTTGTTAGAAAAATCTATAACCCCAATAACAAGCTGATGAAAATATACACTCATGCCATTTGGGCCTTGATTTCAAATATGTTGTCTTTGAGCATCACTCATGTAAAAAGGGAGCTTAACACCATGGTTGATAGGTTGGAAATTTTTGTTGCCTCTCGTACTCGACAATGTTTACCGCGACGACTTGATTTCACTTTTTTGTCTCCATATCGTCCACATATTCCTGACAATGTTGAATCATGGCAGGTTTTTAAAAATGATGAGGATATATGTGATTTCTTACAAAGTGAACTCCTTAATACTAAGGAAGTAATTTCTATTGAAGATGATATGTTTCCAAAAGGCTTAACTCCTCTTGAGAGTTTATTTTCAATGAGTGATGTCAGTAAAAAGGAAAATATTGTAGAAGAGGATTCAAAGAGGAAAGTTGGAGACATTGTCTCCATGAACATTGGAACCTCAAATGATCCCAAGATTATTGAAATAGAGGCCCAGTGTTCACAAGAGGAAAACAAAAGATTCATAGATTTATTCTGTGAATTCAAGGGCATATTTTCTTGGTCGTATGAGGACCTTCGTGGTTTTGATTCCAATTGTTATCATCAAGAGTTCTTCTTATACTTCTTTAAGAACAAGCCCAGTACCCATCAGAATATAAATGATTAAAACAAGTTTATACTTGAGTGGATCAGAAAGACTGAGTAAGAAAGGGAGAGGGAAGCTAATTGTCTACAGAGGCATTCCATTGGGCAAGGAGTCATAACATCATACATATCAAAGGTAATTAAATTGAATACTAGATAAAGGTTGTATATGATTATGGGTAGAATCATAGAGAATATGAAAAAAGGAAGAACATACATCGTAGAAAGATCCTTTCTGTAAACAAATTAAAGATTTCTTAAACAATAAACAATGATTTAATGGACAAGATACATTAGATCCTCAATTATTCGTGAATCCATCAATCAATGGAAGTTATGATCCTCGAAACCTGCAATAAATTCAAGCAGTAAGATGACAAGAGAAATGATAAACAAATAATACAATCTGATAAACAACTCTCATGAATCTTTAGTGGAAGAAATGTTGATTACAAACAGGCCCTTAAGCTTACAAATAAGCAGCTAAACTGCTCCTCAAGCTCTCTCCTCTCTTGGATCATGAATCCAACCCTTTAATCAACAAAACCACTACTATATATAGTTTATCAATCCTTCCTACTATAAAGAGTTTGAATCCCAAGTGGTTGCATTGGATTCCCTTTTCTCTAGGAGATGTTACAACAAGGTGAAATATAAAATCCACCTAGCTCCTATTTTTTGGATCTTGTCTATTGTGATAAATTCTTTTTGAAACAATTCATGTTGCTTGATCTGGTGATATAACACATGTCCCTCATGTACAAATACCTCCTAGGAAACTATTCGAACCCCCTTAGATTGGTGGCATCCCTCCTACAACTCATATTTATGAAATTGTTAGAGTTTGAAGCGCAATTTCAAGATCTGCTACAAAGTTTCCTGTACATGATGATTTCAACTTTTCTCCCAAATGACAAACTCGTTCGATCTGATTTTTTGTCAGAAAGTCCATGATATTATGATTCATCTCCAAAAAAAATTTCAAAAGAACCCAGATCGACATTTAAAAGTTATGATGAAAAAATGACTCTGTTGTGTACTAATTCACTGCAAACTGTCCCAAAATTACCAGTTCGCAACGCCTTTGACAGCACACACTGCAAACTTTCCTGTAGGTTCATTTTTACATTCAAAATTTATTTCAACTTTTAAAACTTGCACAACAATATAGGAAATCCTTCTAGAACATGGAGTAACCTTTTGCAGAAATCATATGAATATGGTAACCTTAGTTTAATCCAAAAATCATTAGTACTCAGGTTATAATTATGTTCAATAAAGTGAACCATGGAAAAATGATGTCGATGTAAACATAATATCATGTATTCATATTTTCCTAGTGCTTATTTAGGATGTCCTCTTTGCATTTTCTCACAAAAATTCAAACATCCAACCCTCTGGAATGCTTCCTTGAAAAATGGTTCAAAATTGATAAGTTACATGTCATGTGGCTCATCCATGACAATCTCTCCTCCTTTGTGAATCTTCTTACCTTGTTGAATATCCATGATGAAGTTTTTGAAAACCTCATGTACCCTCTTATAATAGTTTGTTATCAGATAAATAATAAAAACAGGAAAATTGGGGTGTGTTCACAGAATTGGCACAACTTAGGGTTTACTTGAATAAACAATGTATACACAACAATAGTGTGAAGATGAATGGGATTTAAGTAGGAGGTGAGAAAAGAAGAACATAAATCCAACTTGGATGAGGCTTTAGACAGGCAAAATTGAATCAATGCTATGTAAAACAGAGAATTTGTAGTGCACTTGTTAAGTTTGCAACGCCAGTTTGCAGTGTGAGTTGGTCTATGTTTTTATGACATGCTAGAAATACTTCCCACATTTGAGGAGAAAAATGTTTTTTAAAGGTTAAAACCTCGGACCTAAATGAATCTCAGTTGAGGAGGATTTGATATATCAGAAAACAGAGGGTTCATAGTGCCAGTTTGGAGCACGCAGTTTGCAGAGCATTGTTTACATCATCATCAAAAATATAGTGGATGAGGTTACTGTTGCAAGAGGAAAATGAAAATTTCTCTTTTTGATATAATATAACAATCTTGAAAAATGTCATGGTTTAGGATACCAATGCTATGGGATTTAATTGGTGAAAAGAGTTTGTAGCGCAAAAACATGTAGTAGTCTGCAGTGCAAAAAAATATATAACAGTTTGCAGCGCAAAAACATGTAACAATTGTATCCAGTCCAATCAACCCTCAAACAACAAACAATCACCAAAGAGGTACCTGTTGTATCTAAATCCTTAGTTGGTGTCTCACGAACTAGATTAGGTCTTAGTTGGAAGAATACAATCCTCTTTCATCTGCTACATCCAGTTCACAACACCAATTTGCAACGTGCTTCATTCAAACTGTTAGACTTGTTTATTGAAACCAACCTGAAGAACATGATGCATTGAATGTGCTGAAAACAATGAGATATCCCTTGACACGTTTCCAAGGTACAATGATGAGATATTAGTGCATAAGGTACTTCTTGATACGTTGTGAACTTTTAGGTGTGTTTGCAGCAAGTAGATTAGACACTTGACTTGACCCTCAAATGGTTGAAAATGACATAATGGAACCTTTTGTACATCCCTTTGAGACAAGACACATGATAATGATAAGTTTAAGACCAAGGGTGTGACCCATTTTGACCCCTATTTCTTTCATGATGATGAACACTATCATGACAACAAGGCTCTTACATGGACTAAAGTCATACTTGTTTTGATCCTAAACATTTCATGTGCTAAGATTGGCTCCATAGGGGATGGCATGGTCCCTGTGAGCTGCCAAGAACATTAAAGTTCCAGTGCCTTATCCATTGGGCTACAGAACCTTATTTTTAATCTACTGCAAACCAAGAAACTAAAAGAAACAAAAAATGCTTGTATGGTGAGCGTACTCCCCTACTTCTAACCTGATCTCTAAGATGATTGATCAGGTGAAATAAAAAAATCCAGTGTATCCATGCAAGGACCTTGTCTAGTGATTGAATTCCTTTCATAACCCTGCTTAATGGAAATTCAAATTGAAAATTAAATCCAATCTGAAAACTCATCCACTTTGAAGAACAAATTCCACTGACTGATTCTAGGTACCTCATAAAGGTATATTTTTTTGATGTTTCCAATAGAAATGAAAAAGGATCTTGAAGAATATGTGTGAATACCACTTGTTGATCAATAAAAAGGAAAGGAAATCCTGTGTCTATAGTTTATTCTTGTTCACAAGTATAGAGTAACATACAAGCTTCTTTCTTCAATGTATCCTTTTCTTCAAATGTTGATGGTTCTTGTTCTAAGTTTTCAAATGAAAGATTATTTTCAGAACAAATGGCAAAAGTCTGATTATTTTCCTCATCATGCATTTCAACCTCAATAAAATTCTCCATATAGAGAACCATAGTATCACTAAGAAAATGGAAAGGTTGTTGTTGACTTATAATGTTATCATTATGTTCCTAAAAACTTGTGTGATTTTGCAACTCAACTCTCTCTGCTCTATAAGAAACTTCAAATTTTTCTTTCAAAAGCTTAAATGAAGAAAAGCATAAGGGAAATGACTTACCTCCAACTAAGTCACAATTTTCCCTATGATAGAGGTCATAACTGTCATAAATGGGTTGAATGCTTTCATAAGACTATTGGAAAGAATATTTTTCTGGATGAAAGGATATTTCTGATGTTTTTTTGGAAATCAGCCTCATCATAGTTATTGTACTCATCATATACAGGTAAAAAAAAGGCTTCTTGAAGATCATAAATAACAAAATAGAGACAAAATATGGCTCCTCAGCAGGCTACTCTGCCAATTCCTTCTCATGGCATCCTTCTTATTCATGTTCATTTTTAGCTATGTATGCATTCCACTCATCATCCTTAACTTGATCTGAAAATTTTCCACATGCTCTAAGATTATCCTTAACCTCTTAAGCATCAATGAATAATTGTTTCAAGGTGATAGACCTCCTTTCTAGGAGAAGAAGAGAAAAATATGCATGAAGAGTTGTTACATAAATAGGCTAGCAACAACTTCAAGAGGTTGGATATCTAAAGGCATGTTGCAATAAAAACTATAAAATCTCATGTTGAAAATAGAAAGAGCTTCATCCTCCCCTCTTTTCAAATCATAAAACTCAACAAAGTATTGGTCAAGAGATTTTTTCTCTCCCGATACCTTGAAAATGCACCAAATAACTTATCCCACGAACCAATGGAACCAACCTCTAGATTTTTAAACCACAAATAAGAATCTCCAACCAAAGATTTGGCAAATAACCTCATAACAACATCCTCTCATAATTTCCAAATTGTCAATGACATTCTGAAAATCTCCCAAATGCTTCTCAGCTATAATACGATCTTATCCAACAAAAAGAGGTAGATATTCTAAAACCTTGGGAGGGTAAGGATGAAGAGTAGATGGCAGCTTTAAGGGTTTAAACATTTTTTATCTTTTTCTGGACTAAACATAAGTAGGCTGAAAGTGAGATTCAATGGATTGATTGAAAAATATGGCAGTGGTGGTAGAATATGGTACTATGATCATATAAGGTGGTGAATTAGTTGTATCATTCATGTGGTTACAGGGTTAATCATGTTGTAGAAGGATTTGAATAGAAACTTTGTTCTCATATGTTTCATATGAAGGACTAGGGTCAACATCAACTATGTAAGAAGAATGAAGACATTCTTCTTCCAAAGAGGGATATACAGTAGTAGGGTTATGGTCATCAGATTAAACAAAGAAAAGGGTGATTCTCCTGATATATGAAGGAAAGGACATGAAATAACTGAGAAAAAAGAATATGAGCTCTTGAAGGAAACTTGTATCTTGATACCTGGATTTCTTGTGTCTTCCTATCATTTGTATGTCTGAGCTTGTTCCTCAATGGAGTCTTGTAATTTGATTTGAATCACCATCAAGTTCTTCAAATGTGTGGAGTTTCCATGGTGAAAATTGTATTTTGTTTTGTCACCAATCCTTGCTCACCATCAAGCACTGGTAGTAATATGTGTCATACAACCCAGGGAAGATCTTCAACTTCATCCTCGGCAACAATGACAAAAATGTTAGCACCATGAGTTGTTCTTAGAAATATTTAAGAACAATCGTAGTACCCATCAAAATATAAATGATTAAAACATGTGTATACTTGACTATATCAGCAAGACTGAGTAAGAAAGGGAGAGGGCGACAAATTGTCTGCAGAGGCATTCCATTGGGCATGGAGTCATTGCATCCTACAGATCAAAGGAAATTAAATTGTATACCAGATAAAGGTTTTATATAATTATGGGTAGAAGCATAGAGAATGTGACAAAAGGAATAACATTCATCATACAAATATCCTTTATGAAAGCATATTAAATATTGCTTAAACAATACACAAAGATTTAATGGGCAAGCTACAACAAATCCTTTGATATTCATGAATCCATCAATCAATGGAAGTTATGATCCACAAAACTAGCAATATATTCAAGAAAGAGGATGAAAATAGAAATGGAAAACAAAGAATACAATATAATAAACAACTCTCATGAATCATTAATGGAAGAACTTTTGATTACAAACAGGCCCTCGGGCTTACAAATAAGTAGCTAAACTACTCCTCCAGCACTCTCCTCTCTTGGATCATGAATCCAACCCTTTCCTAAACAAAACCACTACTATATATAGTGTATCAATCCTTCCTACTCTAAATAGGTCGAATCCCAAGTGGTTTCATTGGATTCCCTTTTCTCTATGAGCTGTTACAACAAGGTGAAACATAAAATCCACCTAGCTCCTATTTTTTTGGATCTTGTTTATTGTGATAAATGCTTTTTGAAACAGGTCATGATACTTGATATGGTGATAGAGAACATGTCCCTCATGTCCAAATACCTCCTAGGAAACCATTTGAACCCCCTCATATAGGTGGCATCCCTCCTACAACCCGGATTTATCAAATTGTTAGAGTTGCAGTGCAATTTCAAGATCCGCTGCAAACTTTCATGTAGATGATGATTTCAAATTTTCTCCCAAATGATGAACTAGGTTGGAATGATTTTTGATCAGAAATTCCATGATATTATGATTCATCTCCACAAACAATTTCAAAAGAACCCAGATCGACATTTAAAAGTTATGATGAAAAAATTACTCTGTTGTGTACTAATTCATTGCAAACTTTTCCAAAATTACCAGTTCGCAACGCATTTGACAACACACGCTACAAACTTTCATGTAGGTGCGTTTTTACATTCCAAATTTATTTCAACTTTTAAAACTTGCACAACAATATGGTAAATCCTTCCAGAACCTACTACAATCTTCTGGAACATGAAGTAACCATTTGCAGAAGTCATATGAATATGGCAACCTCAATTTAATACAAAAATCATTACTCAGGTTATAAGTATGTGCAATAAAGTGAACCATGGAAAAATGATGTTTATGTAAACAAAATATCCTATATTCATCTTTTCCTAGTGATTCTTCAAGATGTCCTCTTTGCATTTTTCTCACAAAAATTCAAACAACCCACCCTCTGGAATTCTTCCTTGAAAAATGGTTCAGAATTGATAAGTTACATGTCATGTGGCTCATCCCTGACAATATCTACCCCTTTGTGAATCTTATTACCTTTCTTATTGTCCATGATTATTTTTTTGAAAACCTCTTGTACCCTGTTATAACAGTTTGTTATCAGATATATAAAAAAAATGGGAAAATTAGGGTGTGTTCACATAACTGGCACAACTTAGTGTTTACTTGAATAAACAATTTATGCACAACAATAGTATGAGGATGAACAGGTTGAAAGTAGGATGTGAGAAAAGAAGAATAGAAATACAACTTGGAAGAGGCTACAAACAGGCATAAATTGAAGCAACTTTGTGTAAAACAGAGAATTTGCAGCGCACTTGTTAAGTCCGCAGTGTGAGTTGGACTAGGTTTTTATGACAGGCTTGCAAGACTTCCCACTTCTGAGGAGAAAAATGATTTTTAAAGGTTAAAAACTCAGACCTAAATGAATCTCACTTGAGGAGGGTTTGATCTATCAGAAAACAAAGGGTTTTTAGCGCCAATTTGCAGCACACAGTTTACAACATCATCAAAAATATAGTGGATGAGGTTATTGTTGCAGGAGGAAAATTAAAATTGCTCTTTTTGATATAATACAACAATCTTGAAAATTTCCAGGGTTTAGGATACCAATGTTATGGGCTTTAATTGGTGCAAAGAGTTTGCAGCACAAAAACATGTATCAATTTGTAGCGTAGAAAAATATATAACAATTTGCAACGCAGAAACATGTAACAACTGTGTATAGTTCAATCAACCCTCAAATAACACACAATCACCAAAGAGTTGCCTGGTGTATCTGATTCTTCATCTGGTGTCTCACAAACTAGACGAGGACTTAGTTGGAAGCATCCAATCCTCTTTCATCTAATACAACCAGTTTGCAACGCGCTTCATTCAAATTGTTAGACTTGTTTCTTGAAACCAACCTGAAGAACATGATGCATTGAATGCGCTGAAAATAATGAGATATCCCTTGACACATTTCCAAGGTACAATGATGAGATATTAGTGCATAAGTTACTTCTTGATATGCTATGAACTTTCAGGTGAGTTTTCAACAAGTAGATTGGACACTTGACTTGACCCTCAAATGGTTTAAAATGACATAATGGAACCTTTTGTACATCCCTTTGAGACAAAACACGTGATAATGATAATTTTAATACCAAGAGTGTGACCCATGTTGACCCATATTTCTTTCATGATGATGAACACTATCATGACACCAAGGCTCTTGCATGGACTAAGGTCATAATTTTTTGACTCATGAACATTTCATGTGCTAACACCAACATCATCCAACATGCCATTCTAGTTAAGGAAGGGGAGAAACCAGTAAGGAAAAGACAAAGGCCTATAAACCCTTCCCTCGAAGTTACTATCAGGAAGGAAGTCAAAAGATTACTAAAATATCAATTCATCTTTCCAGTAAAATATTTTGATTGGGTCTCAAATATGGTTCCTATACAAAAGAAAATTGGTTAGATCAGGTTATGTGTTGACTTTCGTGCTTTGAATAGAGCTAGTTTTAAAGATAATTTTCCACATCCTAATATGGAGATGATCCTACAATAGGTGGTCGGGTCTCAAATAATGTCCCTGCTTGATGGTTTTTCTGAATACAATCAAATTAGAGTCAAGAGGGATAACAAATACAAAACCCCATTCGCCACTAGATCGAGAAACTTTTCCTACGAACGCATGCCTTTTGTCATGTCTAACGCAGGTGCCACATTCGAAAGAGTTATGGAAATAGATTTCAATAATTTGATCAGTAAGATAATTCAGGTTTATCTTGATGACTTAACTATTTATTCTAAGAATCAGTCTAATAATTTTGGTCATCTTAAGAAAGTCGTCCTATGTTGAAGAAAATTTGGTATGTCATTGAATCCTTCTAAGTCTATTTTCGGAGTCACTCAAGGAAAAATCCTTGGTCATATTTTTTTTTACTGCAATATTAGTATTGACCTCGAAATATTTGTTGTGATTATCAACCTCCCTGCTCCTACCTCTAAACAAGGAGTTCAATCTTTCATGGGCACTATTAACTTTGTTAGGAGGTTTGTTCCCAACTTCATCATGATGGTTAAACCTATTCATAATTTAATGAAGAAGGATAGAACCTTCTCTTGGACTGATGAGGTAGAAAATAATTTTATAGGAATCAAGAAGGAAATCATCTCTACACCAGTCTTAGCCAAGCCTGATTTTAATAAATACTGCATCATCTATACCAGTGCCACAGAAGAGGAAATCTCTCACATCCTTCTACAAGTTGATGAACAAAATCAAGAAAATCTTATGGCCTAAATGAGTCAAAGTTTGCCAGATGATGAGGTGAAATATACTTTGATTGAAAACACACTTTCACCATAGTAAAATCTATAGGAAATTTCAGGCATTTTATTTTGGGCAAGAAAACATAAGTAAGAGTCTCTTTTACTTTAGTCAAGTTTTTTCTTACACAGACTCATCTTTCAGGAAAACTTGCACATTGGCCTACCAAAATTCAAGAGAACTATTTAACGATTACTACAACCAATACAATTAAGGGATGTGATCTAGCTCTTCACTTGGCTCAACATCCTGAACCAAGTGATTCTCTTGAGGAAGATGAGGATGCTTTGTCAACATTTTTTTACATGGAAAATCTTAACATAGATCTTGTTGACCATCCTTGGTACAAGGATATCATTTATTATCTCTTACATCAGAATTATCTAGATCATTTAGATTCACATCAGCATAGAATATTGTGCTTGATATCCCCAAATTTCCTCATCTTGGGAAATATTCTTTTTCGCAGATTTGTTGATGGGTTGTTGTTAATATGTATATATGATAAAGCAACCCAAAAACATTTCAATGAATTTCATGGATCAACAAATTCTAACCTCCATATTGGTGTCCATTTCGTAGTGAAATCTATAGATTTCAAGATCATCAGGGTTGGTTATTTCTTTCCCTTGATGTTTCAAGTTTCTTTCAAGTTTGTTCAGGCTTATGAAAAGTATCAAAAAGTTTCTGGTAGGGAACAATTTTTTGCTATGCCTTTACAGCTAGGTTTACCTGATTTCCCATTTTTTAAATGGGGATTAGACTTTATTGACCCTATTAACCCCCCATATTATGCAGGGCATGTATTTATCCTGACAACAATGGACTACTTTACCAAGTGGATCAAAGTTGTCCCTCTTAAAAATGCATAGGATGAGTAGGTTATTAACTTCTTAGAGTCTAATATCTTTCCTCGCTTTGGTCTTTCACTCGAAATAATTTCAGACAATGGATCAATATTTATTTCGACAAATTTTACTCGGTTTTTGAGAAAATTCAGAGTCAAACACTTCACCTCATCCACATATTACCCTTGGGGCAATGGGAAAGCCAAGTCTACTAACAAAAACCTGGTCAGGATCTTGAAAAGGATTATTGACGATAAGCCTCGCCAATGGCATACTCTTCTCACATATACATTATGGGTTGATCGCACAATCACCAAAAATAGCATTGGCCACACTCCTTTTCAACTTTTATATGGCCAAGAAGTTGTTATGCTTGTTGATCTTGAACTCACATCTCTCTCTTTAGAAATGTAGGTTGAAGAATTGAATTCTACTGATATTTCCCAGAGGATGAATTCTCTGACAGTCTTAGAAGAACAAAGGAATCATGCATTGGAAAAACTAAAAGAAAGGCAGCAGACAATCAAGAAATACTTTGATAAGCATGCCAAATCTGCCAAGTTTAAAGTGAATGAAAAAGTCTTTCTTTGGGACTCCGCACATGCTGATAAAGGCAAGCACTCCAAATTCTAAAAACTCTAGTTAGGTCCTTACAAGATCGCTCTAGTAGTCGTAAATAATACTTACATGTTAAAGGATTTTGAAGAGTGGTTATTCTGTTTTACGACTAATGGCTCGCATTTGAAACATTATGTTGAGCCTAGATAATTGTTACATTTTTGAATCAATGTTTCTTGTAAATATCAGTTTAGGTTGTACAGTTGCTTTATTTTTCTACATTTTATTTCATCTATTATGTTGCTTCACTTTCATTTTTGCTTGATTTTTGATTGCAACTTTATTTTTCATTTCACTACACTTTTATTTCTTTGTTTTTTACCCTCAATTTTGTGGACTTTGTTACAACCTGATTTAGATGAGTCTATACGGCCATAGTTTTTCCTTGCTTGCAGAAGTATGCTTGAGTACTATTAAGTAGCCAAAACAGAAAGAAATAATATCACTTGTCGCATGCATCCTTGTATCGTGCTGCATCTTTGACCACTTTTCTTAAACTAGAGTGTGAAAGCTATCCCCTCTCACATATTTTCCTTTTCTACCTTTTGCCACCCCTATTTTAAAAGAGAATACTAGAGCAAAGGAAAAATTTTGAGTGCATAACAAAAAAAATTCTTGACTTACGAAACCAGAAGCTGAGTTCTAGCCAATATTATATTTCCTTCCCTGTGGAGTCGCCATTGTTGACTCTTAAAATTGTCATGAAGTCACCAGCCTGCAAATAATATCAAGGCACATATATTTTTTGTGAAAAATAAACACACACACACACACACACACACATATATATATATAAGTGGAACCCCCTATGATGTCTCTAAGAAGATAACCTAAAAGAGTCCCTCGAAGATGAAGTCACATATTTCTATATTCATTGGTGGTTGTCTTAGATGCTTACATATGACCTACATATTGATTATTTGATATGAGCTTGGTTTTAGTTCTTAGCGAAAATGAATGATAACAGTGGTGGTTTCAAATGATGATTAAAAACTTCTTCTTTGGGCATTGATTTTCCAAACTTTAAAGATATTAGTGTGGGATAAAATCATCATCAAAGTAAATTTATGGTTGGTGTTGATGATTCAAGGCTTCAAATGGTAAAAAAGGTTTAATGTTGGTAAATGTATTGACATGATTCATTGACTCACTGCTACATGATGCACTTGATGAGTTTATCTTTGTGGCTTATTATATAAAAAGTTGTTTTATATACATATATGCTTAGCGCATCACTTATATATTTTATTGACTATGTATATGATCCAATGTATATTACACAAGTTGCAAGAATATGTTCTGTGTGATAACGATCTTGGTGGTTGATAAAGGTGGTGGTTCGAAGGTTTACATATGGTAAAAACTTGAAAGTCTTAACACATATGGGATGCCATTTACAACAGATATTATATACCCTGCTCCAACGCATATTTCATACAAACATTATAAACACATGGTCCATGACCTCGATCTATTGATAATGCTTGTAATAAGTTTGATGCATGTGGGAACTTTATTTACGAGTTGACCATGTAATGGATATTAGATATTGTCAACAATCGTATGTGGTATGTAGGTGTGTTGGTGGCATGTGTTTTCTTGTGAGCTAGCACATACTTGGCACTTGTCTGTTGCTTGAGGTTTTGATGTGTATTTCCTTGGGTTTAATGGTGATTAATGTTGGTTGTCACCCCAGCACGATGTGACTATCATTTAATGCACCAACTTGTTGTTCAGGTTACCACCTTGAGTTTTGGCATTCAGTTCATTTGATAGTGATCTAGAGGAAAGTTGAGATCTAGTAACAGTTGCAACCACTCGAAGGCGAAATTTAACCCACACAACACCAAGTATCAGGGTTTCGTTTCCCTGTCAACTAATTTGGTTTTTACTAAATAGTTTATGTCTAGATCTGTGACTACTTGTTGTTCTCGCATTCGATGCTTTCTTTCTCTGATTTCTAGGAAAGAACAAAAGCTTTCTTTCTCGTGCTTTTAGAAATTTGCATGCATGGAAGCTCCAATGGTCTGGTTGACAGTTTTGATTGATATTATTATTGTTGTTGATTGCACATTTACCATGTCGTTTGCTTGGTCCGCGGATGTCTATAAAGTATTCAAAAGGGAAAGGTATGGTGTTTATGGGATTTGGGTATTTAGTGTCACGTGCTAGAAGTTACATGTGCACTTTGCATAATTTATTCCATGGATGGTAGCATATTACGACCTTATGCATACCCTTATTGAAATTAAAAGGTCATTTCATGGGTTTTACTCGCAAACCTAATCGAGTCTGACTCATGAGTTGTGTTATCACATGAACTTGTCAGGGTCCTGTGAGTTAGTGGTTTATACCCAAGTCTATGCCCATGCCTTGTTTTTCTCTCTTTCATAGGCCATGTCTTTAAATTTTTCCCTTCAGCCCACAAAATCATTTTGTTTCCCCCTTTTTGTTTCAACACTCATCTTCGTTACCTCTATCACTGATCCTTCTGTTTTCCCAAAACCTTAGTCAGTCGTCCAAGATTTTATTTTACGCAGGCCGCAACCATGAGCACAAAGAGAAACACTTAGAGTGGTTTGATATGGACTCAAATCAAGCGATCGAGCAAGTTCAGTTTTCAGCAAAGGAGATTCCATTTGAAGTTCAGATTTCTGGCCCTCGGGCGATCAGGATCATAAAGTTGTGAAAAGTTTAACGTCAAACAAAGGTCCAAATTCGTGAGGTCAATCCTAGCCATTGGCGCTAGGAAGGGCACGTGGAGAAAGATCAACATTTCACGGTTTCAAAACTTAGGAAGTGCAAAGGCAAGGTTTTTAGAGCTCGTGAAGTCTGAACTCGTGAAATTATCTGGATCGTTCAATTTAGAAGGGCACGTGACGTAGGATCCACGATTTCATGGTTTTTCAATTTGGAAAAGTCCAGGGGTAGAGTCATAAGGACTTGCGAGGTGCAAACTCGTGAAATGATCTGGGTCGTTGGATCAAGGAAAGTCATAGACCATCAATCTGAGGTGAGCGTGAAATCAAAAATCAGGAGAAGGGAGGTGAGTATTCCTTCAACTTCCAGAGATGTGAAATCTCGATACGCACCTTTTTGATAAGTGCTTGGGCATAGCCAGGGTCACATTGTTGAAGGTTAAGGAGAGGAGTTGATACTCACTAGGCTCCAGTTCGCAATTTCGGAAATCAGAAGAAGGGAGGTGAGTAGCCTTTCAACTTATCGAGACGCAAAATCTCGATACGATGAAGATGTGATCTGGACCATGGATATTATAGGGACAGGTGGAAACCAGCCTGATGGTTCGCGGAAGTGAATTTTGGGAGTTTTGTGAGCAATCGTGACCATCAAATGCATAGAAAATATGACCGTTGATCTGAAGAAGGTAAATTTCTCAATATCAGGTATCGGGAGAGTGTATTCAAGCGATGAGAAGGCGCCAAAATGAAAAATCACGATGCACCCAGGAGTTGGGCTCATGGTCATGGCTCGAGGTTGCATAAAGGACAAATGCAGCGAAGGAGAAGCTGGCACCAGGAGCTTTGGGAGCGCGAAGGAAAGAGTTTTTATTTCATGAGACCTGCACCAAAATCCGAAGATGTTGGTGTGAGTTAAAGAACGAGACCATCATGGTTTCAAGGTGCAGGGTTAACTCTAAGGGCTGCTAACAGTGCATGGTAGATCCCTGGGCATTAAGTCTCGTGCTAATCCCAATGAAGGAAGTTAATGAAAAAAGGAGTGGTGGTTGAAACCTCAGCTCACTCCATAAATGGAAGGTATGGAAGGTTCGGTCGTGGGGACTGAACCATCACCTCGTGGTACTCCTGCGAGAAAATTTTCCTACAAAACCCATGTTGATCTGAGCTCACGTTTGATAGAATAATGCCTGCACAGTCTGACAGAGTGGGCGCTGATTGGAAGCTTTGAATGCAGGGTTGTGATCACGCTCCTGATAGTTGCAGTAGTTTTGAGTATATGTACTCAGTTTTGATATTTTTTTATGGTTGATGGTTGAGCTAAGCTCCCATATTGTAATGTTTTAATGAAGCTCTGGTTCTTTGGTTATGTAACTTGATATGATATTTCTTGTTTAATGAAA
>WSFP011472651.1:0-17477 GCA_009831015.1 Picea engelmannii
TTTTTATAAAATTTTGGCGATTTTTAAGGTAAAATAATTTTATCCTATAGAATTTGGGCGAATCATTTTTAAAATAGCGAATCTCGTTTTTGGAAAAACCATGGAAAATTAGCCCATGAGCGAAATTTAGCCCCTAAAATCATTCATGGAGAAGGAGCTCTCTAAGAGATTATGTATCTGTCCTGAGTTGATCATATAGTTGCCAACTTCCTTGAAGAGTTGTTGCGTTGTTTTCCTGCCCCTCCTTTTCTTCTCCTTTGTGTTTCTTCTTTGATCTGGGTTAGGATCTCCTCTTATGCCCAGTCGTAAGGTTTCCCCTACTGATGAGTCTAGAAAGACTTTGTGAACTTTTCGTAGTTGATATTTAGGTAGGGTTTGTAGATATTTCTTGTTGAGAGCTTCTCCAAGTCTGTCGAGGTCTATTCCTGCTAGGTCATGTTCATTCATTGCCATGACTGTGTCTTCCTCCTTATCTGGTGCTCTGCCTGAGTCTGGGGGGTGGGTCAAGGTTTCTTGGGTTGGGGCCTCCCTTGGTTGCCGACTTTCCTTATCATTGGTGCCATCTGCTCCTATTTCTTTATGGGGGTTTTCCACCTCGCCTGTCGCTGGTAGTTTTGTAAGGGCTTCAAAGGAGTTAGTGTTGGGGTGTTTTCGACTATTGTTGGTTGTTGGTTTTCTCTGCATTTTCTTTCTGTGATTCTGCACCTGGGTGAAGCCATTCTTTGGCTTTTCTTCCTCGGCTGTCTTGGGGGGGGCGTTGAGGGGGCAATATTTGAAGAGATGTCCATGCTCATGGCATTTTCTGCATCTGAATGGTACGTGCTCCTAATCTTTTGTCTAAGCCCACTCCTCATCTTGGTGTTCCATGTTTATCAAGCCTGGGAGGGCCTTGGATATGTCCATATAGACGCAGATTCTGGCATAGGAGGTGTACTTCCTGTGCTTAGTGGATTCTGAGGACTTGACATGTTTTCCTAGAGTATTACCTATGCCTGATAGGATTTCTTCTAACCAGAATTCTTGAGGTAAGGAATAGAGATGAATCCATACCAGGGCGTAGGTGAAGTTCTCTTTCTTCGAGGAAAAGCATTCAGTCCAGAATCGCAGATATAGCCCAACCGAGTTGTAGAAGTAGGGTTATCCTTCGAATACATGGTATGTTTCCTCTAGATTGTAGAATATAACTGTGAAGAATCCCTTAGAGCTCAGCTGGAGCTCGTAGTCACCCTTTGGACTCCACTAGGTTTTGATCCAGCGAGCCAGGTCTCTTTTCTAGGGCCAGAGGCCTAGGAACTTGCCTATGAGGGCATGGTCCCTCATGAACTGGGTGTGATCTCCTATTCTGTTTCTTTTTATAATGGATCGCTTTGTCGTCGAGGTTTGCGGAATGGATTTTCCTGGTATCCATGCACGAGCTGCTTTTGGATGTGAGGTCTCTGCATCCATGTTCATTCCCGTGCTTCCATTCGTTTCGTCCTACAAGAGTTGTTCTCGCAGATGCTATGGTGGTTCGAATGACGGTCTGTGGGTCGCTCGCTGCAATATTGCGGTATGAGGGGGCTTCCGCCCCCTCTTCAGTGGTCATTTTTCTATGCCGGTCAGAGCTTCTGAGAAGAGTGCGTCAGAGGTTTGCAGAGGTGTTCGGCTGAGAAGACGGAGGATTTGGGAGAGCATGAAACCCTAGTTGCAGAGTATTTTCCACCCTCCAAGTTTTTTTTAATATTGTTATGCTTTCAATTTTTTTTAATATTTTTCTATTTTGTGTTAATCGTAAAAAATTGCATCTTTGTTTTGTTATTTTTTACATATAGAAACTAACTATATTTCACATAATAAATTGCTATTATCGTTATTGCAATTTTTTCATCTATTGGACCAAATGAATATTAGAGTATATATATTGATTATAAAACACTAAATTATTGTGTAGTTTTTAATATAAATAAAGAAAATATAAAAGGTACAAATATTGATTGAAAAACATTAAATTGTTGTGTAGTTTTCAATAAAAGTAAAAGGGAAGATGTTAAATTAGGAAAAAAGAAAAAAAATTATTTTATTGAAAAATATGAAAAAAATAATATGTTGAAACCCTATTTCTACAAAAGTATTTGAAATTTTTTTATATATAATATTTTTCATGTTGCTACTTCATAGTGGAAATGAAAATAAAGGAGGAAAAAAAATATTTAAATAGAAAAAAATTCAATACAATGCAATTAGATTCATTAAACTTAATCAATTACATAAATATTAGCTATTAAAACTATTAGATATGTATATTATTATACGAATCCCTATAGTTCGACCTAACTCTCCTATCTTTATTTTCTCTTTCTAGTGATATTGCTTTACCAAAATTTAAAAAAAACAAGGGAATTTGGTTGAAATATCATTCTATTTTACATTGGGTTGAAATATCATTCTACTTTTGCATGTTCTTTTGTTACCTTCATTCACGTGGATCTTTGATCATGGATTGTGCAAAGAAACATAATCTCAATTAGAGTGACACTAGTGATTCAAACATAGCAAATGCATTTTCTATTTCTGCAAAAAGTATGCAAAAAAATCGATCATATTTACGTTTCATTTATTTCGATTAAAAATTTTGCATTACAATTTGGTGATATAGCTTATTTTACACACTTACAATTTTAATATACTTCCAATTATTTCTCAATTCAGATAAGACAAGGAATTACAAATTTCTTTAGATCTTGTTTTCTTTGTAAAGAGAAAGTGGTTCTTTTGTTGATGACAATAGAAGTGGCTACAGATTTTCTAGTAACCTTGCACAATGTCTTGAATATCCTAAGACATATTTGCACAAAATGTCTCTTTCTTCTTCATATGTACATGGATTTTCTGAGATTGGCTTGTGGGGTGATATTTTTTGTTTCAAATGGTTTTCTACTTGTTTATCTATTCAATTTTTTTGTTTGGTCATTTACAAAAGGAAAGAAATACATGTTTTTCAATAGAGATAAGATAGGATATGAATATAGACTTGTGTTCCATGATCAAAACTCATCTTGTGACCACTTTGAGAAACTCCTATCATATACAAAAAGAACGCCTACAAAATATGTATCTAGTATCTCCCATTTGAACATGAATTTATTCTTGCAATTGTAGGAATGGACATCTCATCAATCTAGTATTTGATTGAAAAACAACAACTTTAAATGTTTGATACTATCACTGGACATTGCCATGACTCATTGTTTGAATTATTTTTCAAATTTGCACCATAGTTTGATGTGCCTTCATTGAGAAAAACAGTTTCTCAAACTTTCTATAATGTATATTTTTCACATTACATTAGAGGAATTACATGTTTGAATAGATACATTATGCCAATACATGTAGCAAAGAGAAATGTATTGTTGATTGGAAATCTTACATCATTAATCTCTCATCCTTTTATAAACATGGAAACATAGAAGGAGGTCATTTCCCAATACAATTGTTATGTGAGCTACTTGACATTAACATTTCTATTTGGAGTCATCCTCAAATTATATTCAACCCATGCTTCATTGCAAATAATCTATAATTTATCTTTCTTGATTTTATATAGCACCTTTGGATACACAATTCCAACCATTACTTTGAAACAATTACAAAGCTACTTTCCACATTCAATGAAATAAAACTAGTACCAATTTGATTATACAAAAGATAAAAAAAAGTTAGAGTGCAAGTAAACATTGGTCAAAATAATATGAGCATTGTGAAAAAAACCAATTTCCATTATATGCTCTAGTCGGAACTAGAACTAGAGACAATAAAGTCTTTCATAAAAAGAAAATTATAAGAAAAACAATAAACAAAATAAAAATAACAAATTGCAAAGTTGAATTGTATCGAAGAACTTCTTACCCCAATTATAGAAAGCAATTCTCAAAAAAAGTTGGCAAAAATCATTTGTAGGATTGCATAACTTGAAACAATAAATATGAAGACATTAATAACCATACGTTTGAAAAAACAAAGACATGCAAAAATGAAAAAAAAAATAGTAGCATATCTAGAATTGATTGAAGAAAAACCAACTTATGTATATGGAATTTGTGAGAGAATGCAATTTCAAAAAGACACGTTTGACATTGACAATAACATCATATGTTCCTTACAAAAGAACAATTAGAAATGGACAGTTTCCTACCACGGATGATTTTAGGGGCTAAATTTTGCTCATGGGTTAATTTTCCATGGTTTTTCCCCCAAAAAGATTCGTTATTCTAAAAGTTATTCGCCGAAATTTTATAGGATAAAATTATTTTAACTTAAAAATCGCCAAAATTTTATACAAACTATACAAAATTCTTAGAAATTTGAATATTTTTACAAAAATATCGCCAAACATTTATAGTTGACATATGAAGGATTAGTAAGATTCGCTAAGGTTTCTTCATTTTAAAATAAATTTCCATCCTTAAAATCATCCCTATTTCCTACTTTTCCATGTCCTTCATAGATTCAACAAAACATAGAACTAATAGATCTATTGAGACATCAACTTTAGATTAAATATTAGTGCCTCCTAGGATGGCATTTGCACAAATAAGGAAACTTGGGTAAAGAAAATCTCAATTTGGCCTTACAAGAACAATACATTTTTTTCTTATAGATTTGGATGAAGTCCAACTTGTATCTCTGAAAAGTCTAGTTAACTTGATGGCAATTGCAATAGGGATAAAAAGAAAATTGGAATACAAAAATGCCTATTTATCTAGAAATATTAGGCAAAAAAATGTGTTGGATGCATTTTATGACTTGTGCAACACTTTTCTCTAAAGGAATGAATGTGTTTTCATCAACAATGGATATGAACAAATGTTGAAAGAAAACATCTAACAATAGACAAATGAACTCACAGACATTGAACTATTGGATTATATTCATGATGTTGATGAAGTTGAACATATATCTAAAACAATTTTCCATGGTTATGCTCAATCTGATTTAGTTCATGGCCTAGAGAAAAATGTGATACAAATTGCTCCTTCTAAAGGATTCAAACCATTGTGGATTTTTCAATACAAGTTATTTGAAGAACAAAAATTTCGAACATTATTGTATGTCTCTAGTCAATCTAATGACTTTCTAAACCATTTTTATTCTCAAGAAATAACACAATGGGAACTTTTAGATGATTACAATGAATTTGCAACACATCTTACCAACATTTTCTTCAAATCAATTCAGATTCTTATAAATCAATTTTCAACATATATTTGTAAAGGAGAGATTAAATGAAAAAAGTTACTCGCAAAATAAGTAAATCACAATAACAATCTTGAAAAAGTATTAAAACCAATGATTGCATTCCATTATCTTAAGAACATTTGTACTTCTCTTGATTATTTTCAATGACAAGATAATTTAGTCATCCTACATTCTTTATCACATTCACAAGTGCTAAGAATATTTGGGAGCCCTTATGCAATGTATTAAAACAAAATGGAGACAATTGTAGGGCTAAATTTAAAAAAATATATAGACAAAAATATTGACACGTTGTTTATCAAAGGAAATCCTATAATTTGCAGTCAGTAATATAGACATCAAATAGATTCAACATTATGAACTTTGATCTAAAACAAAAGTGAGATATTTGGAAAGGTGATAGACTATTTATTCACAACTAAATTCCAAAGTAAAGGAAATGAACATGATCATGATCTTGTGTTTGGATAAACAATTAATCAATTTATAATCAAGTTTTAATTCATAAGATTACAATATATATATATATATATATATATCATCAAATTCAACACTTCTTATTGGAAAATTTTTAAATATTCCAACTCATCATCACATATCACATGATGTCTTGCAAAAAAAAATCATATTGCTAATTCAATTTCCCCTTTCCTCCGATGCATGAAAAATGATTCTACACCTATTGGACAAATTTTACAATACTATTAGTCAAAAAGTAAAAAAACTATTTCAAAAGTAAAAAAACTATTTCATTTTCTATAGCAATGGAACTATTCTAAAGACACATCATTCAACATATTTTCGTTTGATATCCAAGTAACTAGAGATGAATACATATTACTTTTTCACTCATGCTTATATGATATGTGCTATTACTAAAAACAGATCCATCAAAACATATGGATAAATGCATTTGTGAAAGGAGTTATAGAACTATGAGATGAAAATAAAAATGCACGACTCATCTTTGGATTCCTATATTGTAGTAACATATTGCTATTCATATATTACAAAAATACACTGAACAACAACAACTTCTTCCAAGAAAATTAGACAAAGTTATTTCACTCGTTATTTCACTAGAAATTATGGTAACTTTGAAACTATTGATAATTTAGGAAATACACTTATTAACATGCACTATAATAAGAATGGCTCTAAGAAGATATTAGTTATGTTGTACATGGAAAAAAATTGTGCTTTTTTGGGCTGTTAGACCAAAACCTGGATATCTTGAGCATACAAACTCAGATTTTGAATCTAAAAAAAGCATGACGAATTTGATACTAAAGGATACATAATGAACTAATAATATTTAAAAATTTTCTTCTTATGATATTGAATTTTTCTTGTTATTCCAAGAGCGGGAAATCTAGGTGATCAAATTTTTTGATCAACAACAACCAAGGTGATAGATCTAATCTTCATTGTACCCATTGCAAAGAGAATGAGAAACATGAAGAAAATGATTGAATAGTTCCATGGGACAAGATCAAAGAATATAGAAAAAATAAGAAGGAGGACAAAGGTAAACCTTCAAAACCAACAAAAGGTAATCCACTCGAATCTTCCCATTACATTTTTTCTCACTACAATATAGGAATAACAAAATATTTATTTAACACTACATATAGTCCTTGGAAAGATGCATGGATTCTTGACACAGGTGAAACCTCTCACATGACATTTAGAAGATATTTTTTTAAGACTTCAATGACAATGTAGATGGCATTGTGTATTTTGTAGACAAGTCCAACCTTAAACCTTCGGGAATGGGCCCCATAAAGCTTAAGTTTTCTAGAATCCTAGATTTTTTTCTACCCAATATACTCTATGTTCCATAATTGCAAATATTTTTTTTGTCCCTTGTGCACATCAGACAACAAGGCCACTATGTTCATAATATCGGTGGAAAAGTTGAAATGCGAAGGGATTCCAATAACATGCTTGTTATGACCGGAATGGAAGATGAAATAATGTTGAAGTTGAATGGGACATCTACCCATACACACAATGTTTCATACCTCTCTGATCGCGATGAAGGTATAATGTCACCTAGTCTTTTGTGGCATGCTAGATTTGGTCATATCAATTATGACAATATTTGTTTATTGAGAAAGAATGGTGTTTCTGGTTTTCCTACTATTCTTAGGAATGTGAAACGATGTGATGCTTGTATTATTGTAAAACATAGCAAACAACCAATTCATGATTAGACTTCTAGAGAATGTAGAAAACTTGAACTGATTCATTTTGATTTGTGCATCCCTATGCATGTTCCTTCTGCAAATGGAAATAAATATATATAATTTCTTTTATTGATGATTACACCAGGATGTGTTGGGTGTACTTATTGACAGATAAATCAAAAGATTTTGAAGCATTTAAAATTTTTCATGTATGGATTCAAAATAAAGATCAGTCTCATATTGGATCTCTTCGCATTGATAATGGAAGAGAATATACATCTAATGAATTTGAAAGTTACCTTCACTAACATGGGATTAAACATAAAACCACGGTTCTATACAATCCTAAAAAAAAAATGTAGTTGAACGAATGAAAAACACACTTGTAAATATGGTTCATTCCGTGATTTTTTTCAAGAATGTCAAATTGATGTTTTGGGATGATGCAATTCTATGTGCATTTTATGTCAAAAATTGGTTTCCATATCATGCTATAAAAAACAAGACTCCATATGAAATGTGGTATGTCCACATTCCTTCGAAGAGGCATCTCAAGGTCTTTGGTTCCACTTGTTATGCCTTGATTCCCAAGGGGCAAAGAAGCAAGCTTGATGCAAGGAGTTGGAAGTGCATATTCTTGGAGTACTCAAATACCACCAAGGCATATCTTCTTCACGATGATACAAACAAGAAATTCATACTTTCTAGAGATGTGATATTTCTTGAATCCTGTAAGAAAGACGAAATTGTGGAGACACAGCTTGATCATTTGGACATATTCACTCATGTAAAGTCATATCATGAATTTTAGGATGAGATTACACATATTTAAGGGTGGATCCCTATCTTGGTTCAATCTTTGTAATCTCCTTTTGAAGCACCATTTTCCTCTCATGAAGAAGTTCCTTCCACTTCATCAAAACTTGAAGCTCATTTGGATGATGTGATCAAGAGGATTGAAAAGTTTAGGCTTGATGAGAAATCAACACCATCTCAATTAGCTGAGCAACCTGGAACATATCAAAATTTCCACCAAAATGGCTCACAAAAACACTTTAAATTTTTCATTGTGATGAGATTGGAAAGACATGAACCAAATGTCCTCAAGACAATATGGAGGTAATCTAGATAATTCAAACTTAGGTGATGTACATGAAATGGATGTTTCATATGATTTTCAGTTTAATTTATCTACTAACCATGAACCAACTTCCTTTAAAGAAGCAACTTCTCATGATGAATAGAAAGAATCCATGCAGAAGGAATATGACGTGCTCATAAAGAATGAGCCATGGAAGTTGGTATATCCTCCATTTGGAACCATACCAATTGGATGCAAGTGGGTATTCAAGAGAAAGTATAGATCAAATGGATCACTTGACAAGCACAAACAAAGGCTTCTGGCAAAAGGATTTGCACAAAAAGAAGGTGTTTATTTTGAGGAGAATTTTCTCCCCACAATAAAATGGGCTACCATCCACACTCTATTTTCCATGGTAACACAAAATGGATGGAAAACTCACCAAATGGATGTGAAGATTGCTTTATTGAATGGAGACTTGAAAGAGAATGTTTTCATGTCTCAACCATAAGGCTTTGTTTTGAAGGGAAGCGAACATAAGGTATGAAATCTCATCAAATCCTTGTATGGCTTGAAACAAGCACCAAGAGAATGGTATGAAAAGTTAACTTGACATCTTCTGAAATTAAACTTTAAGCATTTCAATCTTGACGATGCAACTTTTTTTCTCAATAAAGTTATAATTTTTTTTGTATAACTTGTAGTATATGTAGATGATCCATTAATAACATGGAACAATGAGATATACATTGCATCCATAAAGAAAGAGTTAAAGAAAGGCTTCGAGATGACATATTTGGGACATCTTCACTACTATTTGGGCATTGTAGTGATTCAAAATCCAAGGTACATATTCATCTCCTAGAAGAAGTACATTGGACAATTGTTGAACAATATTGGCATGGCTGAGTGCAATCTGGTTTCTACTCTAATGGAAAAAAATTGAAACTCACATCAAAAGAAGGGAATAAATTTGAGGATGCAACCAAGTATGGACAACTTGTGGGAAGTCTTATCTATCTTACTACCACCTGACTAGACATTTCATTTTTTGTTAGCATTCTTTTTAGGCTCATGCAAAAGCCTTGTGAAGGACATTGGTTTTCTACAAAAAGAGTTCTAAAATAATTGAAAGGAACTCAATATTTTGGACTTAGGTACTCTAAGATAAATGACTTCAACCTGATAAAATATTCTGATTCAGAAATTGATGTGGGTAAGGAAAATGCAGTATCAATTTCAGGCTATCTCATGAGTCTTGGATCAACATTTGTCTCCTAGAGATCACACAAATAATTAGTTCCAACAGATTCCACAATAGAGGAAGAATGTGTGGCAGTTGTAGAAGCGACAAAGGAGATTGTGTGGCTCACGAAAATACTTGAATATTTGTAGGAAAATCAAGTGAATTCTACTCCTCTTCTAGTTGAGAATACTTGTGCAATCAAGTTGGACAAGAATCCTAGATACCATGATTGAAAAAATCACATCAACACAAAGTATCACCTGATTCGATATCATGTAGAGGCCAACACAATTAACTTGAGATATTGTTCCAAAAATGAGAAAATTTCGGACATCTTCACCAAAATGCTTGGAAGAGAAAAGTTTGATAAGTTCAGAATGATGCTTGGACTCACACAAACCCATTCAAATTAAGAGGGAGAATTTTGGACATGTAATCCTTGGGATTGCAGTCTTTGTAACAATAATGTACATATGAAACATCATAGGTGATAGGAAGAGTCATACGTTGGAGAAGACTAACAATTGCATTTTTTTGTATTTATTGAGCTTCATGATAATGGAATAATCATCCCACAGAGTTATGATTTCTTTTCACTCCTGACCTAACCCAAAATCTTATTTTGTAAAAAGAAATGTAGTTTTTATATCGGATGATTTATGTTTTTTTTTTTTTAACAGAATATGGCCGATATAAGTTCAAGGAAAAAAACTTATTGTAGTGAGCCCGATGGTAGCTCATACCAACAAGAGAACAAGGAAAGTTATTCAAGTTTTATTAAAAATTCAATATCTTTGAATTAACTATCGGTTTAAATTATTGGTCTGTGTTGGTTAAGGCATGTCATAAGAATTCCAAGGGACAAATGAGGGAAAATAAATACATGTTGGTGGGGATGTCCAAAAGAGTGTACAAGGAGATGGTCAAATAAATTAATATAATTGTGTTGCAGGAGGAGCCATCCCAACAATTACAATGTGTATCATAGGTATGTAATCATTCATTTATTCTTTTAGGTACATCGAATTTAATTATCACGTGAAATGCTAATTCTCAATTCTTTTGTTGTGGAAAAGAAAAAGAAAAAAAAAAATGAAACGCGTCCAACATATAAAACATGACGATGATGAATAAAAGGGTGGATCACAAAGTTCTTGAGTAATTACTTTTTCAGTCTTATTTAAAATTTCATCTTTGTTATGATATTTATATTTAAATAATTAATTTACACTGATCCATTGATGTCTTCTAATAGATGCTAACATACAAAGAAGAGCCAACTGAATAATTGATAGACATTGGGTTAGTTATGGGTTGTGAGTATATAAGTATCGAGGTTTAATTGAACAATTTGTAAGTATCCATTGTGTTTAACTTCCCTTGATTTATAATTAATGAAACAATGAGAAACATTTATATTAATTATATAAATTGTGCTTTTCCATGGCATGTTAAACAAGCAATAAACAAAGTATGGAGTGCATCCAACAAAAGAGATTTTGAGAGATGACGTGAAGAATGGATTCAAAAGAATGTGTATTTTTTATGAAATAGTTGTCGCTATGGTACACTTTTTGATTTACGCAATTATGTATATTCTACTATATATATAAATGTAGATATACTTATTAAACCTTATTTCTATGTTTGTATATGGAACATGAAGAGGTGGAGCATAAAAAAATGTCGATCAAGAAAACATTATATTATAATATCCAAAGTACAATATCACCTACAAATGATGAAGAAATAAGGCATGAATGCAGCTTGAACAATGACAGAAGTTCAAGAAATGTTGAATAACAATCAATATAATTGAATGTAACTGCAAGTTGTATGTTTTGGAATATTTGTCTATTAAAATGAGGGATTGTGTTTAATGTACTCGACATATTGTCCCAATTGCACGAGGACATGTTTACCAATGATTTTAACAATTACACATTCGTTTCATTTTGATTGTTTTGGAACTTTACATTATCTCATTTTGTATCACGATGGGTCACTTATTCGTATATCATAAAATGGGTTTCTTATTTTATTGCATTGTTAAATGTTGTAAAATTTTGTGTTGCTAATTAATAAATATATTGATGATTTACATTGTTACAAATAACATATGTTTAATCTATTGGATAACACATTAATGTAATCATTATATCAAAACACAATATAAAAAATATAAAAAATCAATATTATCATAAAAAAATAGATTTTGAAATGGTTCATTGAAAATTTGGACAGAAAAAATTAAAATATATACATATCAGTGCAATGCATTCTTTTGAACTCACTAAATAGTGTCTTTTTTATAATTTATATCCACCAACGCTAAAAATTGTGAGAAAGAACAACTATTTTAAATGACATAATGTACGATTATATTTTTATTGTTTCAAAATATTTCGGTTCACATGATTACAATATGCATCAGCGCATGCATAAACATAAAAAACATCGGTTCTTTTTATTTATGTGTGCACACATCAATGTTTTTTGATTTATGTGTACACATTGGTGCTTTTCATCTATGTGTGTGGATCAATGTGTGATATTCAAAACTACACCAATGTGATTTTACCAATACAAGCACTGAAAATAAAAAAACTACTAAAACCTCCACCTGCCTAATTTTTTTTAGTTATATGGAACATTTGTTAAAACCTCTGCTAAAACCTCCGCTACTCCATAAAAACCTCCCCTACAAGGTGTTTTCCTTGTAGTTTCGACCTCTTGAGGACCTACATTGAGATCAAGTTCTTGTGGCTAGCATTGTCAATGAAATGTAGTGGAATACCCTTCACCCACATCATTGAGTGGGAGAGACACTCACCTTCCTTAGGCTCGTTTGGTTCCTCTAGCTAGATATTTACTATAGTGATGGTAACACTAGATTCCACATTGATGATATGGTTTCCCTTATCCATCTCTGAATTAGAGTCTAAGCCAAAATATGATTCTAAGGCTTTCAATTTGGCCAAAAATCAATGTTTGGAGTGACGTTCATTAAAGTTGTGCCAAGTGATTTTATGCAACTCACACCACTTTCTAGTGTTTTTCTTTGACTTCTCATTACCATCATTTTCTTATGACTTATATTTGTTATCCCAAAGTTAGATATCCTTTCTCCATGATTTTTTCTACAAGTTAGGGTCATCTTTACCATTATTCTATTGTGACAGAATTAAAAAAAATAAAATCCCTCTTACTCTCTTGCTTAAAATTTGTGTCGATATTAATTGCAATGGATCTTTACATGAATATATGTTAATAGATCTTAATTGCAGTGGATCTTTACATGAATATATGTTAGAATAAAATCACATATGGTAGAGAAGAATTTCATGAATATATGTTACTATAACATTGTGCTAGAGACAAAAAGTCCCATGAAACGTGAACTCTCATATTTTAAGTGTTTGGTGTCTTTGGAGATTAAAAATGTTTGATTCCAATTATAGAGTAGGTCCCATGAAACATGAACTCTCATATTTTAAGTGTTTGGTTCTTTGAAGATTAAAAATGTTTGATTCCAATTATAGAGTGATGATTTAACAATAAATTAAAGAAATGAAATGTGCATTGTGCAACTTACTACAACAAACTAATGCCAATGGTACTATTCAAAAACTAAAATTATCCAAGTGAAAACCGTGAAACTTGTTAGTGACTAAGGATAAAAAGGACAAAGGGTTATTCATTGGGAATCTTTGATCCATTCACGATATAGTTGGATTTGTGAACTTTGAAATCATGAAACCCACCATAACGATGGAAACCATAATTATCTATTTCACGTGAAAAACTAGTCGGAAAGGTATGTTCTCTCTTTTTTATTTAGTTGATTTTGGTCTAATTTTCCGAACTTTGATAATGAATCTTTTGTTTATTTTATAAATTGTGTAATCTTTATAATTTTATTTATTTTATAAATTGTATATCTTTATTGAAATTCATTGAATGAACGGTTGATTATAATTATATAAATATATTCTCCATCACATTGAAAATTTCCCTTACACGTACTAAAAAAATCTCTTCAAGATCAAAATTACACCATTGCATCTAACAAAATCAAATTTAAACCAATTTCTTTCCTTTTTCATCAATTTTGACTTACCATTTGATATTTTGCTTAACCAAAAAAGCTAAAAAAGGAGTACAAAGTAAGTCGTTATTGTACCCAATTTAACAAAAAAATAATGATGTAGGCTAAAGATTATACGAAATGAAGATTTTTTCCGGGGATATTTATTCGAAGTCCAACGAGAAATTATTGGATTCATAGATTTAAATGATTATTTATGTAGAATCCAAATGCCCTGGGATTTTTTCAGCATGTTGAATCCATTTCTTCTAAAAATCATATCAAGTCATTCCATACCTTTATGAAAGTCACGGCATATGAATTTCTGTCGAAAAATATGAGTACTCCAAGTTTGTTCGCAAGTTTGTGCCCCAATCATGTAAAATTATGACGCATGATAACATGTCACTATTTTTCTTTTCTTTATTTTGTTTTATTAGAATTCACTTGAAGTATCTTAGTGTGTATGTTTTCATATTTATGACTTCTTTTTAGTAATGATGATTGTAAGATTTTATAAAAATAAAAGTTTCAAAACTTCTACACAATTTATTTCTAAAAAGTTACACAAATTATTTCCAAAAAGTTATACAACATTGTGTAAAGTAATTTGTTAAATTTAAAATTTTGAACCTTTTTAAAACTTGTCATCCCAAATAAAATGTATACCTATCATAACATCTTTTAAGTGGAATATGTGCTTCTCATAACACCGTTTATTGGATGTCATAATACCATTTATTGGAGTAAGAAAAATTTGTAAAAATATTTTCATAATATAATTTCAATTTTTTTTTATCTTAAGTCCCATTCTTTTTATTGGACAAGAAAAAGAGAAAACATCATCCTTTTATATTGTGATCTAGTGCCAAAATAACAAGTGAACTTGGGATTATTGTACGTGATTATCCGTAGGCAAATTTTGTCCATACATTTACCTATATAATTAATCAATTTGAGAATGGAGTACATATTAAATGATTCAAGACAACTTGTGAATTTGTGTCAAATAAATCAGCCTTCTTGTGAATTTGTAGGTCTGCTAATATCTGGTATTAATCTCCCTAACTTGTGAATTTGTGTCAAAGAAATCATCCTGCTTGTGAATTTGTAGGTCTGCTAATATCTGGCATTAATCTCTCGATCAGTGACAATGGTTGCAAATCAAGTTTGTAAGAGGAAGAGAAATGGAAGAAAAATAGTTTGCATTCGATGGGTCGGTTGATTTATAAGGGATGCCCAGTTTAAGAGAAATAGAGATAAGAGAAAAAACTAGAGGGTTGAAATCATGTTCATTCATCGTCAATATGTAGTCACCCCTTTCATCTATCTACAGGTACAAATGCATGTTTTCTGAAGATTGATCTATGTTTTTGAATCAACAAGTTACAACTTTTGTGAATGATTGCATTTGGCGGAATTTGGGATAATTTATTGATTTCTCTTACAACCAAGATGCACGAAGACATTATTTGTTCTTTCACGAATTTCACCAATTATGTAGTGTTTCTTAATCCTTAAAATTGAAATACATCTAGGTATATAGAGAATATAATTGCAATAAACTAGATACAAGAGATAATTAGATCTAATATGAAAAAAATATCATTGTATTATGATAACCAAAATAAAGAAAACAATGTTCAATTTCCTCTTAAGGTGGGGAAAAGTTTCATCAAGGAAAGTTTTGAATACAACCAAATAAGAAAAACATATCATAGCCTCCTATCTATTTAAATGGATTTTAAATAACAAAAACCCCAACTACTTGTGGTCCCATCACTAATATATATCAACTAACTAGTTGATCTAGGTGGATATTGGTGGCCACCCACCTGTTCTGACTCATCTTGACAGTTTTCAGTTCAGCACATTTCTTTGTAATGGGGACATTTCTTTGTAATTGAGGGTTCTACACTTATGGGGTTGTCTTGTAGCCATACACAACATCCAGGTGGATATTGGTGGCTTCCCACCTATTCCAACTGGATTATTTTGGAAGTTTTCATGTCAGTACATCTTTTTGTACTTCCAGGGCCGTTTTGGGGCCCTAAATAGTGTTTTTTTGGCTTGCCACAATCAAACTGTAAACAAAGTCAAAGTTTGATGGCACAATGCGTAGTTGTCGAAAATACCTTTACAACAGGCTATCACAAGCCTAAAACGGATATTGTATTCAAAATTTACGACCCCAAGAAGTTAATATACTAACTTACCCCAACGAGGCCCACATGACTTTTGACATTTCATCTTCTAGGGTTAGGTTTTTGGATGTCTAGGATCTTGGAATTCATTTTTATCATAAGAAAGGCCTCCAAAGCCTCATTGTAATCATCTTCTTGTGAATGAGCGTAGCCGTCACATATCTTCTCAGAGTTAAAGCTACCACCATTCTAGTGAGTCTTGCACTCTATATTTTTACAGTCTCTATACATTTCTTTCATTAATAGAAATCATGTATTGTTGTATTTCTATGTTTATGACAATTGTTATGCATATTTCATTGTAATATATCTGTTTTCATTTCATTCCGAAAATAATCTGGATCAGTGGTATTAAAGGAGGCTCCTCTTGATCATTTTTCAGTGCATGTCCCTAACGAGGTCCGAGTATAGCAAGTTGGGTTTCAAGATTGTCTCTCAAGGAAAATTGCTCTCACACGCCCAACAAACCCTCTATGGTGGTAGAAAATAAAAACGACGGAGAAGAAGATTTTATTAACTTGTTTCTTGAGCAAGCTCTCGCACAATAGAGGGACAAAATCATCTAGAATTTTTCTCACATCCTTCAACGCTTGCCGATAGAAACAAATACATCTTCATCAAGAAGACACTTTGGAGAAACCTTTCCCTTCAAGGTACAAGTTAATTTTGATATTCCCTTATTTTAAGGTTAGACAAATGTGGATGCTTTAGAAAAATAGTTGAATCTGTTAGAATGTTATTTCTATATTCACAATTTTTTTGACAGGGAAAAGATCACCTTCGTACTCCTCAAGGCCCTCCCCCATGTCAAACAATGGTGGGAAAATTACTGGGAGAAAAGTTCCACAGAGGAATTTATAATATATGGGGCCGAGCCCACTTGGTATTTTTTTGTGGATGCGGTCAAGGAACAATACTACCTTGTTCATAACTATGAAGACCAATACATCATATGGACCAAACTATGGCAAGAGAAGAGCCAAACAGTGATGGAGTTCACAAATAATTTCCATACCTTCTGCACCAAGATGGGTATCAAAGACTCTGAGCAACATCTGGTTCTGAAATACCATGGGGCACTACATAGGTACATCCAAACCAAAATGGATTTCCTAAACATGTCATCATTGGGAGATGCCTATCGATATGTTCTCAAAATCGAGCAGAAATTTAGGCACCAGTTCGGGTCTACAAATCCGCAACAACCAAAGCATGGTAAAGACAACCCTAACCAACATGGTAGTTCTCCTTCTTGACAGTTGAGAACTTGGCTCTACAAGTTGATCTTCTCCTCTTGTGAGCTTCAACCTTGTATGCATCAAAAAACAAAACACTTGCAAACCATCAAGACTTCAAAAACCTATGCTCTTATACCAACTTGATCTGAAAATGAAGAAGACTTGTATCTTTTAAATTATTTGTAAGTGTTAATTTT
>WSFP011472660.1:0-17476 GCA_009831015.1 Picea engelmannii
TTACACTACATTCAGCATGCGTACAATTGAGCTAAGCACTCTTCGACTCAAACGTCGCCATTTGAAGCATGTTTTGGCTATTTTCCCAAGTCTCCTTTAGATTTTATCTTTGGGAAATATATTGTTGTCGATGGTCAATATGAAATTGATAGGGCAAAAAAGTTCATTGAACAAATTCAGTCGATACATCAGGTGGTGCAAGAGCAGTTGGAAAAGAGTCAGGCCAAGTACAAGACGAGACATGAAAAGCATCGTGTTGATCACGGTTTCCAAGTTGGAGATGAAGTTTGGCTTTACATCAGCAAGGAGAGGCTTAAAGGAGAAGGTAAAAAGTTCAAACCGATCCGATATGGTCCTTTCAAGATTATCGACAAGATTGGTAACATTGCTTTTCGTTTAGATTTGCCTCCTTATATGCAGAAGTATGCAGTTGTTAATGTTGAGAATTTGAAATTGTATGAGCCTCTGTTGATTGATGATCAAGGAGAGCATGTTCAGATTCCTTCTATAGATGATTTTTCTCCAGAGTATCTTACAGAACTGCATGAAGACACCATCCTTGATAGAAGAATGTGAACTTCAAAATGAGGAAATGTGGAGTATCTTCGAGTTGGTCTTAAAGGGACGAATCCAAGTAAAGCCAAGTGGATTGAGGTTGGAAGGGTGAGGGAACTATACCCTCATCTTCACATAGACTGAAATAGTCTTTTGGAGGTCCAAAAGCTTCCCAATGGGGAGGTGTGATAAGGGGATCAAATTTTGCTCAAAAATTCAAAGTGCTTGGAATCGCTTCAAACCGGATGAGAGCGTAGGCCTCATCGTTGCGAACCCAATGAAACTTGTTTCGTCTCAAACGGACGTCAGGAACGAGAGATATTTCAATCTGTTCGGAATGTCAAAGAGGCAAAAAGAGGACGCTGACTGTACAGTCCATACAGTCCATATAGGCTCACGTGGCAGGGTCGTACGACCGTACGCTGACATGGCAGAGGTGACATGGCAATCATTTTTTGGCTTACAATTGGTCGAATTAGGAGGCAACACGTGGCATTTTTTTGTCAAGTGATTGGGTGCCACGTGGCACCCCAGTATTTGTTGTTGTTTTGTTTGTCAAAATATATTGGAGTCCGTGGGGTTTGACCCCCGGACCTCCCCACCACATAGCGCCTTCACAAAGACTGTCTGACCAATGGACCACCGGTTATGACTTGATATGTATACGAGTTCATATATATTTGAATTTAAATTATGTGACAGTTGGCGGAGGGTCGGGCTGGGGCTTATCCCCGACCAGCGATCATTTGTTTTTTATATGACCATGTCATATACCATATCACCCAACGATTAGCACGCATGGGGTTTTAAACATAGCCTGTGGTTTTGTTATATGAATATGACCATAAATCACACGGAGGCACGCAGAGTTATATGGAACCGGTCGTATGGTTTATACATATGACCACGACCAGAGCGCGGAGAAGTTCAAACGGTTAGCCCTTTTGCCATAACGCGAGGTCGTATGGACCCTCATGTGCCCAGGTGTTAGGCGGTTAGGGGCTGGCGCGCCCATAACCGTCCTACAATTCACACCATTGGCGTGGTTGCGCCCGGTGCTGGGTTTTCACGCTTTAAATTGCGTGTGTGCCAGGTTCATTACACAAGGGTGTGTTTTGTAGATGCAGAGACAACAAGCTTGAAGGGGGGACTTCCAAGAGGCCTAACTTCTTCGTTTTTCGACCGATTGAGGTGCTGAAAAAACCCGGCTAGGGGTTTTTGGACACTCTGAAGCCATTGGAGCAGTCGGTTGGTCAGTTTGAGCATTGTAAGGCATGTTTTTGAGAACTTTGAGCAATTAATAATAATGATCTATTGGAAGCTGGACCAGGAGATGTAGCCCAAGAGAGGGGTGAACTCCTTTATCAATTGTTGTGTTTATGTGCTTATGTTCATTGATTATGTTGTTGTCTATGTGTATCTTGCATGAGTAATCCTTTAATTAATGTGTTTCAAAGTTGATCCATTTGCTTTTAACACATAACATTTACTTGCAATAATTTCAAGATTTCAAGTCTTCTTCATTTTTAGATCAACGCGAGGGGTTACAGGGAGGATTTCCTACCCTGCAGGGTCCAGGGGAAAGCGGGCCCCTGAAGGAAAAATTTCCTTGTAAATGTATATTGTAATTTCATAGTAAATATGGATCGTTCATTATCAGGTCGCAGATCTGATGGTAGAAGTTATGTTATGGTTTTTTTCCCTAGAAGGAAACCCTCTTTTATGAGGGAATTATATTGTGGCTGTGTATCATTGTGAATATTGTATTCTAAGAGAGGATATTGTGAGATAAAGAAGAGAAAGTTACAGTGGGTTTGTTGTAGGTTGTATCCCTTCATTTTGTTGGATAATAAAAAGGAAGGACCTGGCAATTTCTCTGGTGGATGTAACCCACACTGGGTGAACCACGTATATTTGTGTCTCTATTGTATTGTGTATATTTTGTGTTTTATTTCCGCATTTGTTTTTATTTTATTGCACCATGATATTTCTTATCTAACAACTGGTATCAGAGCGAAAGGTAACTTGTAGGAAAAGAGGGTTCTTGGTTTGAGTGGGAGAAATGGCAGAAGATGGAAAGTTTAGGGTCGATAAATTTAATGACCAAAAATACCAGTTATGGAAGATGAAAATGGAAGATTATTTATATCATAAGGATCTATTCCTACCATTGGGAAGAATTGCAAAGAAGCCGACGACCATGAAGGATGAAGAATGGGAGGTTATTGATAGAAAGACACTAGGAACAATACGACTAAGCCCGGTAGCATCAGTAGCTTTCAATATTTCAAAAGAAAAGACAAAGAAGGAGTTGATGGATGCATTTTCTAAACTTTATGAAAAACCCTCGATGTCCAATAAGGTATTTCTAATGAAGAGATTATTTAATATGAATATGTCAGAAGGTGGGTCTGATGCAGATCATTTAAATGAATTTAATACGGTTACTAATCAACTAAGTTCTGTAAAAGTGGACTTTGATGATGAGGTCATGGCTCTTCTAATATTGTTCTCATTACCAGAAAGTTGGAATATCTTGTTCATGACTATAAGTAACTCTGTCTCTGGTTCAAACACTCTAAAATTTGATGATGTTGTTAGTGTTAGCCTTCGCGAGGAAATGTGACGGAAAATCACGGGTGAGACATCAGGCAATGTGTTAAACATGGAGAACAGGGGAAGAAAAAAGGATAGAGGAGAGGGCTCAGTGAACCACGAGAATTCTAGGAAGGGAAGATACAAATCCATACTAGGAAATATAGAGTGCTAGAATTGTGGGAAGAAAGTACATATGAAGAAAGACTACAGAGCTCCAAAGAAACAAAGATATGGACAACAGGAGAAAAATCAGGAAGCAAATGTACTAGGTGATGTGTTACAAGGTGCTTTGATTATTTCTGTAGATAATATTTTTGAGTCTTGGGTAGTAGATTCAGGGGCTTCATTTCATGCCACACCCCATAGGAAACATTTTCTAGATTATGTTCAAGGTGATTTTGGACAGGTTCATTTGGGTGATGGTGCACCATGCAAAATTGTTGGAATTGGAAAGGTAAAAATAAAGCAAAGGAATGGAAACCAATGGTTGTTGAAAGAGGTAAGACATGTTCCAGATCTAAGAAAAAACATAATTTCAATAGGAAAGTTGGAAAGTGAAGGTTTTATATCCATATTTACAGATAAGGTGTGAAATATCACCAAAGGATCATTGGTGATAGAAAAAGGAGAGAAGGTGGGTACATTGTATTTATGTATTGGTAATACTGACTCTTCTATATCTTTAGCTTCTACAGGAGTGGATACAACATTGTGACATCATAGGATTGGAAACATGAGTGAGAAGGGGATGAAAATACTTCACAAAATAAATTTGTTTCCATATCTTAAAAAAATTATTTGGATTTATGTGAGCACCATGTTTATGGAAAATAGAAGAGAGTCAGATTTATCAAAGTTGGAAAAGAAAAGAAGAGTGAAAGGTTAGAGCTTGTGCATACATATGTATGGGGACCATATCAGGTATCATCTTTTGGTGTCTCTCATTATTATGTTACTTTTATTGATGATGCAACTAGAAAAACTTGGGTTTATTGTATTCAGTAAAAATCTGATGTTTTTGGTACTTTTAAGAAATGGAAAGATTTGGTTGAGAATGAGACAGGAAAAAGGTTGAAGTGTCTCGGATTAGATAATGGAGGTGAATATTGTAGCAAGGATTTTGATGATTAATTTTCATACCATGGGATTCATAGAGAGAAAACAGTTCCAGGAACACCATAAGAAAATGGTGTGTCAGAAAGGATGAACACGACAATCATGGAGCATGCAAGGAGTATGAGATTGCATGCTGGGTTTCCCTTACAATTTTTGGTAGATGATGTAAATATTGTTGTTTACTTAATAAACATAGTACCTTCAATCTCTTTGGATGGTGGAATTCCAAAGGAGGCATGGACAGGTAAAAAGGTAAACTATTATTTTTTGAAGACTTTTGTTTGTGAAGCATTTGTCCATATTGATAAAGAAAATAGAACAAAGCTTGAGGCAAAATCCAAGAAGTGTACCTTTATTGGATACAGTGTTAATGATTTTGGTTATCGGTTATGGGATTATGAAAATCACAAAATCATTAGGATTAGAGATGTCATATTCAATGAGAAGGTCATGTACAAAACTCAGTTGCAAGGAAAGAAACAGGAAAAATAAAAACCAGAATACACGGTGCGTGATGAGATCACTGGAAAATAAATTCCAAAGGTACCATAAAATCAAAGTGTACAACAATAGGAGCAACGGGTACCTCAAACTCCTACAAGTGTTGTTAGAAGATATACCAGGTTAAGTAGACCCCCTCAACGATACTCTCCTTCAATGTATTATTTATTGTTGACTGATTTTGGTGAATCAGAATGTTATGAAGAGGCAATGCAGGTAGACACTAAAAAGAAGTGGGAGCAAGACATGAAAGAGGAAACATATTCCTTGGTAAATAACTAGACTTGGGACTTGGTTCAATTTCCTGCAGAAAAAAGAGCATTGTAGAATAAATGGGATTACAAGTTGAAGGAAGAAGATGGAGGAAAAAAGTGGTATAAGGCTAGACTTGTTGTAAAGGGGTTTGCACAAAAGAAAGGTATATATTTTGATGAAATATTTTCTCTTGTTGTTAAGATGACTTCAATTAGGACTATTTTAATTCTTGTGGTAGTAGAATATTTGCATCTTGAACAATTAGATGTAAAAACAACTTTTATCCATGGGGATTTGGAGGAAGATATTTATATGAAGTAGACATAGGGGTATGAGGTCAAAGGGAAGGAAAAATTGGTATGCAGGTTGAAGAAGAGCTTGTATGGCCTAAACAAATCTCCAAGGAAGTGGTATTTGAAGTTTGACATTTTTATGAAAGAAAAAGGTTATAGTCTATGTGATTCTAATCACTGTGTTTATTTTAAAAGGCTAGAAAATGGAAGCTATATTATCTTGCTATTGTATGTAGATGACATGCTTGTTGCAGGGTCTAATATGAAGGATATAAATGTTCTCAAGAAAAAAATAGCTAATTCATTTACGATGAAGGATTTGGGTGCTACAAAGAAAATCCTTGGTATGAGAATAACAAGAGATAGGAAAAATCACAAATTGACATTGTCTCAAGGTGAGTACATAGAGAAGGTGTTGGAGAGATTTAGAATGCAGAATGAAAAACCAGTTAGTAAACCTTTGGCCAGCCATTTCAAATTAACTAAGGAAATGTGTCCCAAGACACGGGAGGAGATAGGATACATGTCCAGGGTCCCTTATTCATAAATAATTGGTAACTTGATGTATGTGATGGTTTGCACAAGACTAGATATTGCACATGCAATGGGAGTTGTGAGCAGGTATATAAACAATCCAGGTAAAGAACAATGTGAGGCAATAAAGTGGATTCTTAGGTATTTGAAAGGTAATTATACTCATGCATTATGTTTTGGAGGTCCAGACACTGTTCTACAGGGATATGTTGATTCATATATGGAAGGTGATAAAGATAGTAGGAGGAGCACCACATGGTATGTTTTTACTATAGGTGGAACACCAATAAGTTGGATTTCGAAACTGCAAAAGATTGTTTCACTTTCAACAACAGAAGAAGAGTATGTTGCTACTACAAAGGCTAGTAAAGATATGATTTGGATACATAGGTTTATGGAGGAATTGGGAAAGAAGCAAGAGAATAACAGGTTGTACTGTGACAGTGAGGGTGCCATTCATCTTGCAAAGAACTCAACCTTCCATTCGAATACTAAGCATATACAACTCAAGTATCATTTCATATGATCTGTCTTGAAACATGGACACTTGAAGTTGGAAAATATACATATTAGCCAGAATCCTGCAGACATGTTAACAAAGGGAGTAACCATGGAGAAACTGAGTTCCTTCTCAATTTCAGTTGGTCTTCAAGCATGAAGGTGAAGATGATAAATTTTCCAGGTCCAAGGTGGAGTACAGTACAACAAGTACAACAAAAGTGGAGTTGTTTTTGTCAGTCTCCGAGTGGGAGATTGTTGGTTGTGGAGCTTGATTATCTTCCTATTTCATAGGTCTTTATTTTCAGTCATGTTTATACCCCATGAAGACTGTACACCCTGGAATACTATACACCCCTCCACGTGGGGGGGTTGCAGGGGGGAATTTCCCCTCCTACGGGGTTCGGGGGACTCATCCCTCCGCCTGGGGGTTCCGGGGGCAAGCGGGCCCCTAAAGGAAAATTACCGTGTAAATGTATATTGTAATTTCATAGTAAATCTGGACCGTTCATTATAAGGTCGCAGATCTGACGGTAGAAGTTATGTTATGGTTTTTTTCCCTAGAAGGAAACCCTCTTTTATGAGGGAATTGTATTGCAGCTGTGTATCATTGTGAACATTGTATTATAAGAGAGGAGACTACGAAAGAAAGAAGATGAAGTTACATCAGGTGTGTTGTAGGTTGTATCCCTTCATTTTGTTGGATAATAAAAAGAAAGGACATGGCAGTTTCTATGGTGGACGTAGCCAACACTGGACGAACCACATATATATGTTTCTCTATTGTATTGTGTATCTTCTATGTTTTATTTCTGCATTTTTTTTTATTTTATTGCTTCGTGATATTGTTTATCTAACATCATAGAAGCCAAAAAAAAAACTGTTTGATAAAATACCACAACTAGAAACACCGTATTTCTAAGATTCCCTGGTAGATTCACTTGGGAATATTACAAAGAGCAGAGTTTGTGCTGAAATGAAGCACTTAGACAAGGTGGGTGATCACAAAAATCATCGAAGAGTTCAACACATAACTTGTCGCAGAGAAATTTTGGGTACAAACTCGATTTCTTTGATGTGTGATGGAAGTCAATGTCGGATCTGTTGTGCACACCTTGGAGATACCAGATGTAGAGTTCGTTGGGCGAATTGATCACTTAGGAAATGCAATTGAATGCAGGATTTGTTGCATGACTTGTCATAGATCTAACCATAGAAGTGATCACAAAAGCGAATGCAAAGGGTGATCATAGAATTGATCGTGAAAGGGAGCAATTCTGGGTTGTGGCAAGGTGAAGTACTTAGGCATGTTGGATGACCTAGGGTGACCTAGAGAATCTTTGCAACAAGTAGTTGGTTGGGAACGCTTCATGTCATGTATCATCAAGAAAAATAGCTAAGTTGAGCTAGGTTGTTGGATGAGTGGGTTGACCACAACCTTCGAACAAGGTGACTCTTCGTAGAGTTACAATAGTCAGTTAGCAGCGATATGAATTGACAGTCTGGCGGTGGATGCATGGTGCCTTGAAGTGTTGTCGAGGTGCGGATATGGAAAGATATTAAATATGAGTTTGGTTGGTTGCATGAAAAGTTTGGATCTTAGACATATTTCTAAAGTGGATTTATGGACTCAACCTTGTATTGTAGCGAAGGTCTTGCATATTTGTGGAGTTGTGGATGATGATTGAGGGAATTTCATGCGGAGAGTTGGTTACTTGGGCAAGCAGAGGCCCAAGACAACATACTTAGAACATGGTTGCAACGAAGGCTATCATTGGAAATGTATGATTAGTTTCAAGTTCTTGCATTTTCTAAGTTTTTCAATGAGTTCTTTGAAGGGAAATATAATGACTTGGTGGTTCAAGTGCAATATGTTTCCACGCTGAAAATCGACAAAGTTGAGGGTGAATCAAGTGGTGCAAATTTGAAGAATTCTTGTAGCAATTTGGAACACCTTGGTTGGGTGAATATGCAGAGATATTGGGTGACCTACTTGGATGATTCATGTGGTGGAATTAAGAATATTTGGATGCAGCCATGGAGGTGGCTTGAGGAAGCTACCTAACTCTTTGACGAGGCTCGTTGGATAGGTCGATGCGGTGAAGTGGGCAGTGAAGTCTGTTTGTGTCAAGTTTGAGAGAATGGATGAGGCACCTTGGTGCTTGGTTCCTTAGCTAGATTAATTGGGTCATGCGATGACTTGACAGTCATGAAGATAGTGCCAGAGTTTGAATGCTTGCAACATGTGCAAGGTAATTTCATTCTAAGAGACAGATGGAGTCAGCAAGGAAGTTGACCAAGAATTGTTGGCAGCCAAACTGAATGTGCAGAATGCAGACCAAGTGACTTAGGTGGTTTTCACTTGCCTTTTGTATGGGACATTGGATGAGGCAAAGCGCACCTTGGTGACTTGTGAATGCTTGTGCGATGACTCAGAGATCCAGTGGGGTCATTGGTTGAGGTTGGAGGAAGTACTGGATTGAACATGCCCAAGGCATGGAAGTTTTTTGAGGTGACTCATACTTCTTAGAGCACTTTGGACAGTTTATTGGGATATTTGAGGATTGAGGGTGTGTTGGCCACACTCATTGCAGATGTTGAGTTGCAGAGGGGTGACTTGATGAAAGGAAGTAAGTTAAGGACTTTCCTTCATTTGGAAGATTGTGCATATAGGTAGATTGCAAGATGAAGAGATTACTTGGACATGGGAATTTCTCTTGCTTTTGGGTAGCATGGTTGAGGGTGAAGCCTGACCATTTCAAGACATAGAGAGGTAGATGCAGCAACATGTCCGGGTGATGAAGTAGTGAGGCAAAGAAAGTCTGGAAATGCAGTTATCGGTGTAAAGAGTAGCTAATTGTGTCATGAGATGGACGGTGGAGTCAAGTTTCCACATAAGACTTTGTTTTGGGGTGACTTCATAGTGCAACAAGGTGAGGGGTGAACTTGCCTTGGTCTAAGGGTTGTGAAGATGGACCAAATAGTGAAAGGAAGTGACCAGTTTGTGCATGAGGGTGTGCAGTCTCGAGGAGAGTGATGGTTAGATTGACCATTCAAATAGTTCACGACTTGGGTAAGAGAAACAACATAACAAAGGGGTCAAGAGTACGAATGCACTAGTAGGTTCGAAGTGCAATACCTAGACATTGCAGATGATCTCCTTAACAAAGATCGAGCGATGGAAGCAGTAGTGAGGAAAAGGTGGAAAATTTCCTTAGTCTTTGGAGTTGGATGGGGTGATGAAGATGCAACATAAAATACTAAGTTTAGGCATGGGGAGGCACATCTCAAGACTTGAATGCGACTGTTTGATTGATCACTCGACTAGTACAAGACTTGAGACATGCAATGTGTGGAGACATGGAATATTTGGTTGAAGTATGATCACAGTAGAGTCATGAGGAGTTCAACACTTAGGATAAATTTTGAAGTAAAGTGGGAAACAATCCATTGTAGCAGGAAGTGATAACATCAACAGAACTGAACAATAGCAAGGAAACAACATCACAACAATATAGTGCAACAGATTTGGGTGAATTTCGTCCTTGGATTTGGATGAGGTGACCGTATTGACTCAGGCAACAGATTGTGTGGAGTTGGGTGCAATATATTTTGGTTTGTGGAAACTTGGATTTTCCACTTCGCAAGGAAACTTGGGGTTTCCACTTTGGAAGAATTTGAGGTTTCCGGTTTGAAAGAAACTTGGGGTTTCTAGTAGAATTAGTTGCAGTAGAGGCACAGGTTCAGACAAAGACTTGGAGATCGTATATTTTGTGGATGTTTCTAGGGACGACAATGACTTGAGATGGGGGAATATGTAAGGTCTTCAGATAGATGGTCTTGGAGACCCTCACCCAAGTCCTCAAGGAGATCAAACTTGGGGTTGCTCCATCACCCAAGTTGGGAAAGTTGACACCTTGGGAATGAGAAAGCACCAAGAGGCTTGCCCAAGTATGAAGTGACTAAGAGAGTATGGTGCATGAACCTGAGGGGCATACCAAGGTTAGGTGCATCAGTCCCAAGGGGCGTGACGGTTGACGAGCACATGGGTTTGTTTGGGCAATTGGATCTGCAAAGGATATGATGATTCATTTGGACACATGGGTTCATGAAGGGGTGAGACACCCCCAAAGGACGTGATGGTTCACGATGGTGACCTTTGGAATCCTTATAAGAGAACAAGGATGCACAACCAAGGGAGGAATATTTGAAGAAAATGAGAGCAATAGGAGCTATGTGGTTCTAAGGCAGGCTTAGACGAAGAGGGGAGAGATCCCTTAAGGAGCCAAGTCTCTCCACATGGGAGGAATTGTGCTTCCTTGAGATGGATTCGATGGAAAAAGTGGGGCGACCTCTTTTTGGGCCGATTTTGTGGAATTCTGGAAACAAAGGTTTGTGGGAGGCATGTGTGAGACATAACCGAAATCTGTGAAGTCTCATAATGAATACACATCAAGTCTACAGTTGAGGGAACGTTTGAGGTACACCATAGGAGGTTGTGGAGACAGTTGCAATAAAGAGTCTTGGTGTGATGAATCTGTGTATGAGTGTCTTAGTGAGGCGAAGTGAGTTGTGTGACTCTGCCAAAGTTGTAAACCGATATGATAGTGCTCATATTGTAACTATTTCGCAATAATAAATACTTAGTCAGGTGTTAGGCACAGTTTGTGATTCCCACACTAAATATGTGTATGTCTTTCATTTGTTCCACTATTGTTCTCTTGGCTTCTCGTGTTCATGGATGTATTCTTAAATATGACTAAGTGTTAAATTGTTAACAATTGTCTAAGTATACAAAAGTTGCACTGGAGTAGAAGTGTAACTTGTCGATAACCTAGAATAGAGTATGGATATTCTCTAGGTGAAGAGGCATAGTCTGGACGAAGTATCCTTGGTGTTGTCAAACGACCAAGTGAGAAACTTTGCGGTCTCACACGCCCTCAAGAGGTGTATGATCGTAAAGCGGGTTGTGGGGACGTGACAACCATCAAAATATATAAACAAAGGTATATTGAAATCAATATATCATTAGAAGAAATTAGGGGATAAAATATTTCTTATAAAAGAAAAAAATACTTGTTGAGTTGAAAATTCAATAACCATTAGAAATTAGAAAATCGCATTCAACAATAATAATTGTTTTGGACGTAAAAGTCAAATATACTTATGTGTCTCATTTTGTTTTTTTTTGGCAATAGCTAAACAAACATTGACCTCGCCTTGACGAAGATATTGGGAATATCATCGTGAAATGTGATAAATACCCTTGAAATTCTAAATATAAATAATTTATATCATCACTACTTCCACTACTTATAGTCACTTGTTATATAATTTACTATTTTTAATATATTTTATAAACTTTAAATTTATTATTAAATATAAAAATGTATCATACGTGTCAAAAAAAATTGTTTGTTTAAAAAACTTAAAACAATTAGTATGTAAGCGTAAAATGTGCATAACAACAAAGTTATATAGATCTTCAAGATATATTCTAATGCTTCAAAGACTCCATGAAATGGAGGTTGGGGTAAAACGTAAAATTATAAAAGTTCTTTTCATTATCAAAAGATTCATTTTTTTTAGTATTTTGAAAATTGAAAAGGAAAAAATACATGTGTAAAAATGGAAAAAAAAAAATCATAAAAACAGAGCCATATATATCTTCAAGATATTTTTAGTTGCTTAATGGAAAACATTATTAATGGAGAAATATAGACTAATCTTCACTAGACAACATCTCTAACTTGGTTTGATATGGCATATGCTTTTATTATTTTATATTTTCTTTAGGAAACCTATTTAATTCCAAATTTCTTGTAATGCAACTTTTACTGTATATAAATTCAAAGAGTGTATTTATCTAGAGTTGTCTAATCATGTAGCAAACTTCCCCTAAGTTATTGGAATTTTATGACATGAGAAGTGAGGGTTTTAAACAATTTGAACCTTTGATCGTTTTTTCCATGATCTGGGTTCATTCAGAATTTTGAAAAATATTTAAGAACATCGTTCCGCCATTCAAGAAACTTGGATCATGATATCCAGTTACAATCTTGTTTAATTTTTTTATTAAATTTATGTCAATAAAGTTCATGCATCCACCTTGGGTGCTACCCATATATAGGTATTGTGGTCTCTTTACTTGAATGAATGTTGTTGTTCCTTGTGATGCCTTGTTTGGCTAAGTACTATTGAATAATTCGCTAATTGTAAAAGTATTTTTGGGATGCTTTAATGCCACAACTAAACATGTACCTATTGTTAAAAGAACTTGGTTGTGTTGAAATGGGTTTCATATCTAACACACTACATCTTAAGACATAATTATGGGTAGACCTTAAGTGAAGAGGCATAGTTTGGTTGTAGTAGGCGTAGTTGGTTGGTCAAGCCTATGTGGCCTGTTATCCCCTAATCTTAGGGATAACTAAGGAGGTGATGTCTTGAGTCCCTCAGGTTGCATACATGGAGTACCGAGAAGTAGATGAGAAGACAAGGGCCCCTATCATACTGTGCATCACCATATGATTGATGACAACAACATCCACCACACCTTTTTGGCCCACATAAAACAACTGGTCTTTCTCCATGAGGTAACAGGTTCAGTATTGTGGTAAGTGTCATTTTAATATTTGAAGCATTTGAACATGTTGCAAAGGATCCTTTCTTAATTTTGAAAACATTTACTTGGAAATTATGTTTTTTTCCCTATTTCGGCTTGGTGAGTGTCATGGTTTCCTAGTGAGTGGACACCCTCAGGGAAAGGGTTGCTACTAGGGGGTTTCCTTGAAGGGCCATCGTGCCATTCCCGCTCATATTTACCAATTTCCATCACTTCTTACCCTCAATGCAATAAAGGTTCTCCTTGGGATCTTGAGAGCATAGATGATTTTAGGGGATAAATTTATCCAATGGGCTAATTTTCAATTGTTTTTCCCAAAACAATATTCACCAATTTCCATTTTTTCTGAAAACAATTTGCTCAAATTCCATAGAATAAAATTATTTTACCTTAAAAATTGCCAAAATGTTATAGAAACTATATAAAATCCTTAGAAAATGAATATTTTTACAAAACTATCACCAAACATTTTATATTTTGCATATTAATGACTAGTAAGATTAGCCCATGTTTCTACATTTTAATATAAATTTCAATCCTTAAAATTATCCCTACTTGAGAGAGATCAGATGCTTCTCAAAAAATAAAAGTAAGGGACCTATAAAATAAATAGTTAATAAATTACTTAAACTTTCCAAGGTAGAGCGTTTGTGGGATATGCATTTCCTTTTTAGTGTCCCTTATTGACTTCAACTTGGAAAGGTTTGCAAACCAAGGTAGATCATATGTGGGCTATGCATTCTTTTTTAGTGCCCCTTATTGTCTTCAACTTGGTGACACATGCAAAATAAATGGGTAATAAAGGGTTTGGAAAAATATGCCTTAAAAACTAAAAGAGAAAAAAAATGTGGCTAGCCCTCAACAAAGGCGCCCATAAATGAGACAATACAATCCCTTTTATGTCATGAAAACCCATACCTAGAAGGATAACCCCATACACCTCAAATTCACTATATGACTTGGAGAGGTTTATCCTTGGGAACATCCCCTACTTGAGGAATTGGTTCACCCAATAGGGCACTATGACACCCCTCCCATATCTAAATTTGGAAAATTGTATAAGGCCTTTAAGCATTTGTTTATTTGGAAAAGGGGGGATTTGATGCACATTTTGGGTGGTTATTTTATTATATATGGATTACTTGGCATGATATTATGACTTTTGGAACCTTGGAGGGTGTACATGTTTTTCCTTGCAAGTCCTTGATAGGTGAAAGATTTATTGTGAAGGCACAAGGTCACTTGGACCTTCATTTGGGGCATGAAGCCCACAAGTTGGATGTTGCACCCCCTTCTCTTTGGACATGTGGATGATGAATGTTTCCTCTGGAGGCGTGATAGGACACCTTGGAGAAGGATACTAACCCTCACTTTTCCCAATGTTTGGCCTTGGAGGCTCAAAACATCATATCCTAGGGCATGATGTCACACTTGGAGGGCTAGGGTTTGGTGGTGTTGGATGGTTTGATGATGACTTGGCACATTTTGACAAAGGAAGACCCTTGCACATTAAGATATTTCCTTTGGAGGCCCAACATCTCCCTTAATAACCTCAATGACTTGCTCATTATGACAAAACGTCACCCCTAAAGGTCATGATGCCATCATTTAGGATTTCTTCTTTTGTAAATTTGAATTAGAATTTGTAAAGGGGTAAATTGAGTAGGTCGGCCTCCATAATTTGTGTTTTACCCTAAGTATGTGGAAGAATTGGTTTTACAAGGTCTTGTATAAATAAAGGCCTTGTCACTTTCATTTTAGACATATCACACTTGAGAATTACATAAATGTTGGCTGAAATTTTCTCCCTACTTGGGCAAATCACATCTCTCTCTCTCTCTCCCTCTTGTGCTATTTGGATGCTTGTTACTTGTCTATTGGAAGGAAGGCTAGCACTATCTCTTGGATGCTTTGTTCTTTCTCTTGTGATGGAATGTTCTTGGTAAAGAAGGGTTTATATTGCTAATTCTTGGACTAGGTAAGGAATTTATGCTTTGTGTTGTTATTTCTTGATTGCAATGTTAATTTTTTTAAGCGCTTGGAGAAGTATAAGGGCATACACCCTCCACTAAGATCTATCACTTTGTCATTGAATAAGCTATTGCAAAGGTTACTAGAAGGAGTAAAAAAGATTACACCCTAGATTTACCTTGTTAGTTGTGTTTTCTTTAGGGATTAAAAAGGCTTACACCCCTAGAGAGGTAACACTACTATCTCTTACAACAAGAGACCCAATAACCTAATTAATAAGGCACTAATCTAATTTGAATTGGAGATCTAAAATCATTGCATTGGTATACGTGAAAAGTTGATATTTTTCAATTGTCCAGGTTGGAATTTATTCTTCTTTCTATAAGCTTGTTTGATCCCTAAGGGCATCTCCTTTAGCCAAGTGATTATCTTTTTGTTATATAGTAATTGCTACAACCATTAGGGATGCTTGAAAATCACTCTTTAAACATCTTTCACTACTCTTTCTACCGCTGAATATTGCAAGTAATTGGTGCTAATTATTCTCCTTGTCAAGGGATTTCATTTGGATGCTTTGCTTGTGAATTTCAGTGGCTATAACTTGTTGTTGTAGAAATTTTTTTCTATAGCCACAAGGATGCCCTAATATTTTTTGATAACATCTTTTTGTAGCCCTATTTTTCCATCAAAACTTGAGTTTAAGTATTGATATATTATCTACATGTTTAGGGCTTGATCATCCAATAATTGTTTGATGTTTTTGATGGTTAATTGTGTAGTTTTTATAACTTATCCTTTGTTCTTGTTAATCTGATATATGTTGCAGTTATGGGAAATCAAACATATCTTGTTTTTTCCCCATTGATTATAATATTGATTTATCACCATTTGTCTTGTTCAAGACAGGGCCAACACCGTTTTGTAGGTACACAACACTTGGAAACCATTTACCCTTCCACAAGACTCTTCTTCAATCCCTTTCTTCATCTCCAAGCTTGACCTATAGGGGATCCATTGGAAATTCTCTCACTTTCCATCTCAATCCCCCTAGGGTCACCGAGATTCCCCCCTTGTGGTGACTTATCATCACTAAAGCGAGGGGAGTGTTTATCTAAGATGACAATGGCCATGATTTTCCCAATCTACAGATTGTGAGATAACATGGCCAAGGAAAGGTAGTGCCACAAAATCGGGGACGACAAAATAGAAACTTTTGGGAAAGATAATTAGGTCCATGATATGTAGTATTAGAGCGCAACTTCTACATGAAGTTGGTTTCCAAAATTTTCTGGATTCTTTGCACTATGTTCCAAAAGGAAGAAGTTGGTTGGGAGAATGGCTTGGCCTATTTAAAATATATTTACAACTATTTCTTGAAAATTATGTTGCTTGGAAAGGAAATTCACTCACAGAGGCAACACTTAGAAGCACGAGTGTTAGAGCAACCTTTCTTCTAGTATTTATCCGCAACAATTCCAATAGACATTGGAGACTGCATGGAGGTGGAGGATGATTGAACAGGGTTATTGTTCAATGCCACAGTCAGTTTATGAGCAACTTGGTTGGGTGTCCCACTACACCTTAGAGTGCATTTCAATGGAGTGAAGTTGCACACAATAGTCATGGACACACTTCAGATGGTTTTGGGTTCAATAACAGTTGAGCTTGGACATTCCCCCATAGACCTACTAAATATGGCACTACATGGTACCCATTGTCAGACCACTTCAAGTAGAGGAAAATATTTGGTCTCTTATTATTGTTGTTTAGTTCCTTTAACAACTTGTACACAATTTTCTTCCATGGAAAATGGAAGGGAGAAGCCTTTCTTATAGGATCCTTTGCAGAGAACAAGTGCCTTATTTGGAAACCAAGAATAGAGCCTAAATCAACTTTGTTATGAAAATTTAATTGAGAATGGAAGAATGATGCAGGAATTGGTGGATTCTGATGCCTCTCACAACTTCTTGAAGGAGGAGTTTGCAGGTGAACCTAGACTTAGAGTTGAATTGTATGATTCTTTAGTCAAGGAAATCAATTCTAAGGATAAGGAAACAAATAAGGTTGCATCCAAAATTCACATTTAGTTGGGCAAATGGAAGGGTTATGTAAACTTTACAACACTATAGATGGATGACTTTGAACTCTGTTGAAATATTGGTTTTCATTGATGTCAACCCTTGAAGAAGTATGGTAGCCTCAAAGGTATGGTTATGGAACCCATAGTTGATCGAGGAAAATGGTCACGAAGGATGGTGTGAATGAAGATAACTCACTCATGGATGGATATTCCTCGTCATTCCATTTTCGGTGATAGGTGGTACGCCACGTGGTTCCTCATGGTTGAGGAGTTATGGCCTTGTAAATTTAGAAGCCCCAAAGAATGGTCAAGAATCCCCTAGTTGATTACAAGTCTTTAATGAAATATTAAAGTAGTTGTAACAAGAAAGTATAGAATCCCCTAAGATTAAGGAGAGAGGTTACTTAGAAAAAATATAAATACACCTCAAGGAGTCATTCACAAACAAAT
>ML878219.1:0-17474 GCA_009831015.1 Picea engelmannii
AATAAGAAAAAAACACGCTCAAATCCTTTCCGCCTCAAACGATCATTTCAACTTGGGTGTACTGCAATCTCATGATGTCTGAGCCTCCAAATGGTTCATTGTAATCTCACTATCTCTCTACATCCAAACAGTCCTTTCAATTTGGGTGCACTACAATCTCATAATTTCTAAGCCTCCAAATGGTCATAATGTTCATTTCGGTAGGTTCCATTCCTCCAAATATCTTGTTACTAGACCTAGAGCTTGACGTAGACCATGACCTAGACCACCACATAGAGATAGATATAGATTTAGAGGTTGACCCAGAGCTTGATGTAGACCATGACATAGACCCCCCTAGCTCCATCTAAGCCTAGGCATAACTTATAATCAATCCTTAACCCTATATTGACTCGCACCATGAGTGCACTATTCATATACCTTGTGTACAACCATTTCACCCACATCACCCACATATTGGTGCTCTAACCATTTCTCTATCCTTGAAAACACTTTCAATCCTAACCCTTTAGGCCTTAGTTGTCCCCTGATCCATATTTTATGAGCAGAACAAAATGAATACATATTTTAAATAGGTGCTTAACATAGAATAACAGAGATACAATAAAACTGATTTTCTATTCAACAATGAAATAAGGTGAAACTGTAAAATGGAGCAGAAATAAGCTTGCTGGAATGGTGGCGAATTATCTCTTAGAAGAGATGTGACATATGTGCTCATTCACAAGAAGATGATTAAAATGAGGCTCTGAAGGCATTTTTACCGTAAGCAGGAATGCCAAAAACCCTAGACATCCAAAAGCCTAACCCTAGGAGATGAAGCGCCAAAAGTCATGTGGGCCCCGTTTGGGTAAGTTAGTACATCAACTTCCTGGGGTCGTAACTTTTGCATACGATCTCTGTTTTAGGCGTATGATAGCCAGTTGGAAAGGTATCGTCGAGAAGATTCATTTTAGGTGAAATATAAAAGGAACTAGCATATTGCAAACTTTTTTTCCCAAAAAAACATCGCTTAGGGCCTCAAAACGGCTCCGGAAGTGAAAACTGCTAAAAATAGTAAATTACCAAAATTGCCAGAAAACTATTTTGAGCCAGTTGGAAAAAGTGGGTGGACATCAATATCCACCTAGATAAATACTCCCTCCTTAGGAAGAAATGGTCTCCATTGCGTTGAATTCCCCCATCAGATGAGGAAATTTTTGCTGAATTTGGCCTCGGGTGAGCCACTTGCCTTAGTGCAGGAGTTGCCCTGCTTTGACGACTCGATAAAGATGGATCCTTTGCTGTCGAGTGCCCTTGATCTATGTGTCCACAATATGATAATTGGATTCCTATTTTATGTAGTCGGGGTTGAGCTCTGTTGGTGTCAACTGGTCTGCTACTTCTGAGGTGTCCAATAATGGTGGGAAATAAGGGCGAATGAGATCCACATTGAACACTGGGTGTAGGCCAAGGAAAGGAGGAATGTTGAGCTCAAAATTATTATCCCCTATGACCTTGGTGATGGTGTATGGCCCATAACAGAGTGGTCGAAGCTTCCAATGGGGTCCTATAAGGCATTCTTTCTGCAAGTGAAACCAAACTTTGTCACCCACCTGAAACTTATGTGGCACTCGATGTTGATCATGGCGTTGTTTGTACTAGTCATTGGACTTCTGTAGGATATCCTAAACCTGTTGGTGGATGTGCTGGATCCTCTCAATGAACCGGGTCGCTTTGTCAGCTTTAGTTGGAGCAAGATATGAGTCAGTCGAGGTGATCGCAAGGGGAAGTGCAACATCTATGGGACCCAATGGTTGGAATCCCAACCCCACCTGAAAGGGGCTATGGCTAGTTGAGCTATGTAGGGCTCAGTTGTAGCTATGATGGACATAGGGAAGGCTCTCATCCAATGTGTGAGGGTTATTTTAATTATATATGCGAAGGATATGCACAATCATTCTATTTACGACCTCAGTTTGGCCATCTGTCTAGGGGTGAAAGGCCATGGATTTGGTGCGCTTGGTGTCCAGCAGTGACTAGAGACTCGACCAAAATGCGTTGAGAATTCAACTGTCCCAATCTGAGACAATGGTTTGTGGGAGTCCAAAATGTACCCAGACTCATTCAAAGAAGAGCTTGGCAGTGGCCTCTACTGTGATTCTCTTCTTGCAGGCAACCATAATTACTATCTTAGAAAAATGATCAACAACCAAAAAAACACAGTCATTTCCCCGCTTGGTGGACGGGAGGCCTGAAATGTAGTCCATTGAGATGGATTCCCATGGCCTGTCAGGAGTAGGAAGAGGGGTGTACAAGCCCTGTTTATTAGTGGTTGGTTTGTCCATAACGCAGGCAATGCAGGACCTGATATACTTGCTGACCTCGTGTCAAAGTTTCGGCCAGTAGCAATGTTTCTGTAGCATTGCCACTGTCTTCTCAACACCGAAGTGTCCTACCACCTAATTGTAGTAGGCTTCCCAGATCAGCTTCACTCACTTGCTTTATGGAACACAGATATAACCTAGATGACACAGCAACCCATCCTGAAGATGGAAATTATCGACAACTACGTTTGCACCCAACATTTGGTAGGTGGTGGCAAAGTCTGGGTCTGTCTCATAGAGTTGGGGCCATCTAGAGGTTTCATGGCCGCAAGAGTCTAGCACCGTGGTGATTTTCACGACTGGAGGTATGCTAAGGCAATCAACAACACGATTAATGCTTCCTGTTTTTTACTTGATGTTGAGGTGGAATTGCTACAAGTATGTGGACCACTTTTGATGGCGGACATTCTGCAATTTTATTTGTGTCTGCATGAACTACAATGGCTTATGATTAGTGTGGATGACTGTCTCCTTCCCAAGAATGTAATGTCTCCACTAGAAGTAGGCTTGCACAATGGAGTACATTTCTTTGTCGTAAGTAGGGTACTTATAGAAAACATCACATAGTTTCTAACTATGATAGGCCACGGGGTGGTCGTGCTGAGTGAGAACGGTGCCCACAACATAGTATGAAGCATCTGTCTCGATCTCAAAGGGCCACTGCAGGTATGGTAGTGAAATTACTGGGGATGAGCACAAGCGCTGCTTCAAATCATCGAACACTTGTTGTTGGGACTGGCCCCACGCAAATTTATCTTTACCACCACCCTTGGTTATTTGGCTGAGGGCCCATGCAATATGGGAGAATCCTGACACGAACCTGTGGTAGAAATTGACAAGGCCTAAGAAGCTCCAAAGCTCAGTGAGTGTGGTTGGGGCTGGCCAATCACGGATGACTTGGATCTTGGCTGGATCCACATGTACGACATGCTCATCAATGATGTAGCCCAGGTAATGGACCCTGTCCATACATAAGGAGATTTTTTCCAAGTTGGCGTATAGCTTGTGCTGACGCAGAGTGTGCAGAACCTGATGCAAGTGTTCGACCCAAGTCTTGTTGTAAATGAGAATGTCATTTAGATACACCACTAAAAAATTATTGGTGAATGGTCGCAGGATATCTTCCATCATCCTCATGAAAGTGGCCGGAGCATTTGTCAAACCAAACGGCATGAACAACCATTCAAAAAGGCCTTCCTTTGACTTGAAGGCAGTCTTCCATACATTTGTCTTCTCTATTGGGACTTGGTGGTAGCCAGACTTCAGATCAATCTTACGGAAGTATTTGGCCCCCGTGAGTTGATCAAGGAGGTCGTCGATTCAAGGAATCAGGTACCAATTTATGACTATGATTTTATTCAGATCCCGATAATCAATGCAGATTCGTCAAGTTCCATCTTTCTTCTGTACCAACATGATTGGGATCTCACAAGGTATTGATATGGGACGGATGTGCCCCTTGTGGAGCAGTTCTTAGATTTTTCACTTAATCTCCTCATTCTCTAATAAAGAGCATCGATAGACTGGCCCATTGGGCAACAGTGCATCGGGGGTCAGATCGATGGGGTGCTTGACCTGGCAGTGCAGAGGTACCCCGATAGGTGAGGATAATATATCCAACTATTCTTCCATGACCTTATCTACTTGCTTCTACTATGTGGAGAGGTCGACCATAGAGACCCTGGATGTGGTTGTGATCTTTCGCTTATTCTGAGAGAGAATCATGGAGAAGACAAACTTCCCCGTCTGAGGGATGACCTTCCTGCATTGCTTAGCAGAGATCAAGGAAATAGCACTAGGTGGGACTTCCTCAGGTATCTTATACAATTTCCTCTTCAAAGTAATAATAATACTACGAGGCCTAGACTCATATACAACACGATGTTTCCATAAATAAGGTTGGCCCAAAAGAACATCACAAACTTTGAGAGGATAAACATCACACAATACCTTGTCTTTGAAGGGCTTGATGCCATATGACATTTGACACTGTTGGCTGACACAGAGATTGCTTCCTTGGTGAAACCATCCAATGGTGTAGGGTTGTGGGTGCGGCGTTCTTGGCAGGGCTATCCGCTTGACAACCTCTCTTATGGCTACCGCTATCAATGATGAAGTGCAGCAGGGTGCCTTTTTCCCACATCTTTGAATGGAAGAGGTTCTCTCCTTCTTTTGGCTCGTCTGGTTCACTAGGCTGGAGCTTGGTAGTAGAAACGGTGGCACTGGGTTCCACATCATTGATCTGTCTTCCCCTTTCCGGTTCTGTCCTAGAGTTATAATCCACATCTGATTCAGAGGCTTTCACTTGGGCCACCAACGACTGCTTTGAGTGACAATCAACAGTGTTATGCCAAGGGATATTATGGAGGCCGCACCACTTCCCAGTACTTTCTTTGTCTTTCTGGTGTCCTTTTTTGCTTGCGGCTTGGACTGGTTGTCTTGATACTGTCCATCTTTGCTCTGTCCTTTTTTCTGTGGGTTGGGGCCACCCTTTCCTGGATTTTGTTGTGAGGGGTTCCCAGGCCCAAATTGCCACGTCTTTTGTTTGAGCTTCTGCTCGATTTTGATGGCATATCGGTAGGCCGCGCCCAAAGATGAGATTTCTAGAAATTCCATTTCGGTTTGGATGTATCTATGCAAAGCACTACGATAATTGAGCACTAGATGTCACTTTGAATATTTGATACCCAACTTGGTGTGCAAGGTATGGAAGATATTTGTGAAATCTAGCATTGCTTGGTCTCTTTCTTGCTGCAATGTGGTCCGTTAGTATGCAAGTCGTCATAACTTCCGACATGGCATTATTGTTCCTTAATATCATCCCTAAAGGATTCCCAGGTGGTTGTGACTGTAAATAATGAGGGTTCCTCTATTTTCTTTTACTCACAGAAAGTTTCCCACCAATATTTGACATGGGGAACGACTTTGAGGAGTGAAAAAGTAATCTTTTATCTATTCAAAAAGTTACGGATAGAAAAATACCCTTATAGCAGATTCAACCACTTGTCTACAACATATGCGTCTATCTGACCTTCAAATATAGGAATATTGAATTTTATTTGTACCTTGAAGGGGGTGGCGCCTCCGCTCGAAGAAGATGAGTCACCTGTTGGTTGTTGCCGAAGGATTTGTGCGAAACTATCCATCATCTCGTTCCTCTGTTGCATGAGGGATTCCTCAATCAACAGTTTGAAAGGATCTCATATCCCACCATATTTATTTTCTCCTTCCATGAGAGGTCACTTGGGTGTGCGAGAGCTTTTGTCCTCAAGAGAAACAATCTCAAGACCCAACTCTTTGTACTCCGACCTTGTTGGGGACATGCATTAAGACGACAATGAGAAGACCGCTTTGATACCATTGATCCAGATTTTATGAGAAAAATGAAATGAATACAGATTATTAATAGTTTCTTAACAAAGAATAACAGAGATACAATAAAACTGGTTTTCTATTCAACAATGAAATAAGTTGAAACTGTAAAATGCAGCGGAAACAAGCTTGCTGGAATGGTGGCAACTTATCTCTGAGAAGAGATGTGACAGATGATCTCATTCATAAGAAGATGATTAAAATGAGTCTTTGAAGGCATTTTTACCATAATCAGGAATGCCAAAAACCCTAGACATCCAAAAATCTAACCCTAGGAGATGAAGCACCAAAAGTCACGTGGGCCCTGTTTGGGTAAGTTAGTACATCAACTTCCTGGGGTCGTAACTTTTGCATACGATCTCTGTTTTAGGCATATGATAGACCGTTGGAAATGTATCATCGAGGAGATTCATTGTAGGCACAATATTTAAGAAAAATCAATATTTCAAACCTATTTTCCCAAAATACATTGTTTAGGGTCTCAAAATGGTTTTGGAAGTGAAAACTGCTAAAAATAGTAAATTAAAATTGCCAGAAAACGACTTTGAGCTAGTTGGAAAAGGTGGGTGGCCATAGATATCCACCTGGATCAATCCTCCCTCCTTAGGAAGAAATGGTCTCCATTGCGTTGAGGTCCCCCATCAAATAAGGAAATTTCTGTTGAATTTGGCCCCAGGTGAGCCACTTGCCTTGGTGCACGAGTTTCCCTGCTTTGACGACTCGATAAAGATGAATCCTTTACTGTCAAGTACCCTTGATTTGTGTGTCCACAATCTGATCATTGGATGCCTATTGTATGCATTCGGTATTGAAATCTATTGGTGTCATCTATTCTGCTACTTTTGAGGTGTCCAGAAGATCCACATTGAACACTGGGTGTAGGCCAAGGAAAGGAGGAATGTTGAGCTCAAAAGCATTATCCCCCACAACCTTGGTGATGGTGTACGACCCATAATGGAGTGGTTGAAGCTTCCTATGGGGTCCTGTAAGGCGTTCTTTCTTCAAGTGCAACCAAACTTTGTCACCCACCTGAAACTTATGTGGCACCCAATGTTGATCATGGCATTGTTTGTACTTGTCATTGGAATTCTATAGGATATCCTAAACCTATTGGTGGATGTTCTAGATCCTCTCAATGAATCGAGTGGCTTTGTCAGCTATAGTTGGAGAAGGAGATGAGTCGGTCGAGGTGACTGCAAGGGGAAGTGCAACATCTATGGGACCCAATGGTTGGAATCCAAACCCCACTTGAAAGTGGCTATGGTCGGTTGAGCTATGAAGGGCTCAGTTGTAGCTATGATGGACATAGGGAAGGCTCCCATCCCATGTGCAAGGGTGCTTTGAATTATACATGCGAAGTATATGCACAATCATTCGATTTACGACCTCAGTTTGGCGATTTATCTGGGGGTGGAAGTTCGTGGATTTGGTGAGCTTGGTGTCCAACAGTGACCAGAGGCTCGACCAGAATGTGTTGAGAAATCAAATTTCCCGATCTGAGACAATGATTTGTGGGAGTCCAAAATGTACCTAGACTCATTCAAAGAAGAGCTTGGTAGTGGCCTCTGCTGTGATGCTCTTCTTGCAGGCAACCAGAATCACCATCTTAGAAAAGTGATCAAAAACCACAAAAACACAGTCATTTCCCCTCTTGGTGGACGGGAGGCCCGACATGTAGTCCATTGAGATGGATTCCCATGTTCTTGTAGGAGTAGGAAGAGGGGTGTATAGGCCCTATTTCTTAGTGGTTAGTTTGGCAATAGTGCAGGTAGTGCAAGACTTGATATACTTGTTGACCTCCTGTCGAAGTTCCATCTAGTAGAAATGTTTCTGTAGCATCGCCACTGTCTTTTCGATGCTGAAGTGTCCTGCCACCCGACTGTAGTGGGCTTCCTAGATCATCTTCGCTCGCTCTCTTTATGGAACACTGATATGGCCCAGATGACACAACAACCCATCCTAACGATGGAAATTATCACAACTACGTTTTCACCCAACATTTGGTAGGTGGTGGAGAAGTTCGGGTCTATCTCATAGAGTTGGGGCCATCTAGAGGTTTCATGGATGCAAGAGTCTAGCATCGTGGCGAGTTCTGCGACTCACGGTCTACTAAGGGAATCAACAACGCGATTGGTTCTTCCTGATTTATACTTTATGTTGAGGTGGAATTGCTCCAATTATATGGACCAATTTTGATGGCAGTCATTTTACAATTTTCTTTGTGTCTACATGAACTGAAATGGCTTATGATCAGTGTGGATGACTGTCTCCTTCCCAAGAATGTAATGTCTCCACTGGCGACAGGCTTGCACAATGGAGTACATTTCTTTTTCATAAGTAGGGTACTTATAGACAACATCAGATAGTGTCTCACTATGATAGGCCACGGGGTGTCCGTGTTGAGTGAGCACGACTCCCATAGCATAGTCTGAAGCATCTATCTCGATCTCAAAGGGTTGTTGAAGGTCTGGTAGTGAAAGTACTAGGGATGAGCACAAGTGTTGCTTCAAATCATCGAACGCTTATTGTTGGGACCAATCCCATGCAAATTTAGCCTTACCAACACCCCTGGTTATTTGGCTGAGGGCCCATGCAATATGGGAGAATCCCAACACGAAACTACAGTAGAAATTGGCAAGGCCAAAGAAGCTCTAAATCTCAGTGAGTGTGGTTGGGGATGGTGATTCACGAATGACTTGAATATTGGTTGGATCCACATGTACGCCATGCTGATCAATGATGTAGCCCAAGTAATGGACCCTTTCCATGCCGAAGGAGAATTTTTCCAAGTTGGCGTATAACTTGTGCTGCCACAGGGTGTGTAGAACCTGCTGAATATGCTACAAGTGTTCGACCCAAGTCTTGCTGTAAATGAGAATGTCATCCAGATACACAACTAAAAAGGTATTGGTGAATGGTCGCAGGATATATTCCATCATCCTCATGAAAGTGGTTGGATCATTTGTCAAACCAAAGGGCATGACCAACCATTCAAAAAGGCCTTCCTTTGACTTGAAGGCAGTCTTCCATACATCTGTTTGTTCTATTGGGACCTGGCGATAGCTAGCATTCAGATCAATCTTACTGAAGAATTTGGCCCCCGTGAGTTGATAAAGGAGGTCGTCGATTCAGGGAATCAGGTACTGGTTTCCGATTGTGATTTTATTCAGAGCCTGGTAATCAATGCAGAGTCCCCAAGTTCCATCTTTCTTCTGTACTAGCACGATTGGGCTCCTGCAAGGTTATGATCTAGGACGGATGTGCCCCTTGTGGAGTAGTTCTTGGATTTGTCACTTGATCACCTAATTCTCTAATAGAGAGAGCTGATAGACTGGCCCATTGGGCAGTCATGCGTTGGGGGTCAGATCGATGGGGTGCTTGACCTGACAGAGCAGAGGTACCCCGGTAGGTGAGGAGAATATATCTGAGTATTCTTCCACGACCTTATCTACTTACTTCTGCTGTGTGGAGAGGTCGGCCGCAGAGACCCTGGATGTGGCTATGATTTTTCACTTATTCTGAGAGCGAATCATGAAGAAGACAAACTTCCCCATATAAGAGATGACCTTCCTTCATTTCTTAGCAAAGATCAAAGAAATAACACTAGGTGGGACTTCCTCAGTTATCTTGTAAAATTTCCCGTTCAAAGTAATAATAACACTATGAGGCCTAGACTCATATACATCATGGTGTTTTCATAAAAAAGGTTGGCCCAAAATAAAAACACAAACTTCGAGATGAGCAACATTACACAATACTCATCTTTGAAGGGCTTGATGTTGTACGACAGTCGACACTGTTGGCTAATGTGGAGATCTCTTCCTTGGCTGAGCCATCCAATGGTGTAGGGTTGTGGGTGCGGTGTTGTCGGTAGGGATAGCCGCTTGAAAAACTCTACTGAGATGAGGTTCTTATGGCTACCACTATCAATGATGAAGAGAATTGGGGTGAATTTTACCCACATCTGTGAATGGAAGAGGCGCTCTCCTTCTTCTGGCTCATCTGGTTCACCAGGCTGGATCTTGGTGGTAACAATGGTGGAACTGGGTTCCACGTCAATGATCCATCTTCCCCTTTCTGGTTTTGCCTTAGAGTCAAAATCTGTGTTTGATTCAGAGGCTTTCACTTCGGTCACCCATGACTTCTTTGAGCGAAAATCAATAGTGTTATTCCAAGGGCTCTTATGGAAGTCTCACCACTTCCTAGTATCTTCCTTTGTCTTTCCGTGATCCGGATTATTTTCGACACGAAATGAGATCGGAGATATAATAAAGAAATGCACAGAGATATCGCAAATATTCAATAATATAATAGAAATATATCAGAGATGCAACCATAAACACAGATATATAGTAATACATGATTTCTATTAATGAAATAAATGTACAGAGACTGTAAAATACAGAGTTAAAGACTCGATAGAATGGTGGCATCTTATCTCTGAGAAAAGATGTGATGGCTACTCGCATTCGCAAGAAGATGATTACAATGAGGCTCTGAAGGCCTTTTTACAATAAATAGGAATTCCAAAATTCCTAGACATCCAAAAACCTAACCCTAGGAGATGAAGCGCCAAAAGTCATGTGGGTCCCGTTTGGGTAAGTTAGTACATCAACTTCCCGGGGTCGTAACTTTTGCATACGATCTCTGTTTTAGGCGTATGATAGCTCGTTGGAAAGGTATCATCGAGGAGATTCATTTTGGGGGCTCAATCATGCCTTAAGCTATAATTGAGAACCTATATCTCTAAAAACCTTTATTTGGGCCCTCAAAATGGCCCCGGATGTTAAAAACTGCTAAAAATAGTAAATTGCCAAATTTGCCAGAAAACTGTTTTGAGCCAGTCGAAAAAGGTGGGTGGCCACCGATATCCACCTGGATCATTCTGGTGTCCTTATTTTCTTGCGTATTGGAATGGTTGTCCTGATACTGTCCATATTTTCTCTGTCCTTTTTTCTGTGGGTTGGGGTCGCCCTTTCCTGGATTTTGTTGTGAGGGGTTCCCAGGCCCAAATTGTCGTGTATTTTGTTTGAGCTTCTGCTCAATTTTGACGACATATTGGTAGGTCATGCCCAAGGATGAGATGTCTAGAAATTCCATTTCGGTGTGAATTTATCTATGTAGAGCACCATGATACTTGATCACCATATGTCTCTTTGAATCTTTGATACGCAGCTTGGTGCACAAGGTATGGAAGATATTTGTGAAATCTGGCACTACTTGGTCTCTTTCTTGCCGCAATGTGGTCCATTTCGTATACAAGTCATCATAACTTTTGACAGGGTAGTATTGTTCCTTAATAGCATCCCTGAAGGATTCTCAGGTGGCTATGACTATAAATAATGAGGGTTCCTCTGTTTCCCTCTACTCACAGAAAGTTTCCCACTAATATTTGACATGGGGAACGACTTTGAGGAGCGCAAAAGTAATATTTTCTCTATTCGAAAAGTTATGGATAGAAAAATACCCTTCTAGCAGATTCAACCACTTGTCTACAACATCTGCGTCTATCTGACCTTCAAATATAGGAATATCAAAGTTTATTTGTACCTTGAAGGGGGCGACACCTCCGCTCAAAGAAGATGCATCACCTGTTGGTAGCCACCAAAGGATTTGCGTGAAATTATCCATCATCTCATTCTTCTGTTGTGTGAGGGCTTCCTCAATCAACAGTTTGAAAGGAACTCCTGTCCAATCATCTTTATTTTCTTCTGCCATGAGAGGTTGCTTGGGCATGCGAGAGATTTTGTCCTCAAGAGAAACAAGCTCAAGCCCCAACTCTTTGTACTCTAACCTTGTTGGGGAAATGCATTAAGATGACAAGGAGAAGACCGCTTTGATACCACTGATCCGGATTTTATGAGAAAAAATAAATGAATATAGATTATTAATAGGTGCTTAACACAGAATAACAGAGATACAGTTAAACTGGTTTTCTATTCAACAATGAAATAAGATGAAACTGTAAAATGTCGCGGAAACAAGCTTGTTGGAATGGTGGCGGCTTATCTCTGAGAAGAGATGTGACATCTGTGCTCATTCGCAAGAACATGATTAAAATGAGGCTCTGAAGTTATTTTTACCATAATCAGGAATTCCCAAAACCCTAGACATCCAAAAACCTAACCCTAGGAGATGAAGCGCCAAAAGTCACGTGGGCCCTGTTTGGGTAAGTTAGTACATCAACTTCCTGGGGTCGTAATGTTTGCATATGATCTTCGTTTTAGGCGTATGATAGCCCATTGGAAAGGTATATTTGAGGAGATTCATTTTAGGTGCAATATGGAAGGAACTAACATATTGAAAACCTGTTTTCCCAAAAAACATCGTTTAGGGCCTCAAAACGACTTCGGAAGTGAAAACAACAAAAAATAGTAAATTACCAAAATTGCCAGAAAACTGTTTTGAGCTAGTTGGAAAAGGTGGATGGCAACTAATATCCACCTGGATCAATACTCCCTCCTTAGGAAGCAATGGTATCCATTGCGTTGAGGTCCCCCATGAGATGAGGAAATTTCTACTGAATTTGGCCCCGGGTGAGCCACTTGGCTTGGTCCAGGAGTTGCCCTACTTTGACAACTTGATAAAGCTGGATACTTTGCTGTCGAGTGCCCTTGATCTGTGTGTTTGTTGTTGGATAAATCTGTAAATGCAGACATAAACTAATCTCCCTAGATCCACCTGGATCTAGAACAAAACAAGACAGGACATGGCACTTTCCCTAAGTTACAACCATTGATCTTACTACGAAAGAAGGAACTGTTGACTTACTTTTGAGGTTCCTTCGTTATATATTTGTTGTTCTCATTTTGCTCCAGTGCTCTTGTGAAATTACATCTTCAATGACACAAACCAACCAAAGTGAAAGCAACAATAATAGATTCAATGAAAACTTAAACATGTGATCAAGGAGTCATGTAATAAAATGAGAATAATTTTATGGGAAAGAAACATGCCACTATATTATATAATGTGGAAGAAAGATACAACTAGATGCCTTGATGTTGTCAGGTTCCTTCCAAAAGTTCCTTGATTCCCACACACTTCTTTCTCTAATGGATTCTGAGACTATGTATCTGATAGCTACTCATAATCTGTCTTGACAAAGCAAAGCTCAAAGCCACTCTAACCAAGCTAACAATCTTAAGCCAAAACAACTAAATCCAAGCCAACTTTCTCCATGATATTTCCTCTCCTTTTATAAGTTGAAGAGGATAAGGTGAGGAGGTTAGGATGATCCCACTAAATCATGAAAGCGAGTAAGATCCAAACCAATCGGAGACCACCTCACCATAGAAGCTTCTCCTTCTAGAAGCATCGAGAAAATGCTCATTTTTTTCCCACGTACAGAGTTCACCGCACTCTAGATATAGTGCAGCTTGCGGAAACTCCACACCCTAGCTATAGAGAAACATACATAAATCATGCATTTCCTCACCCTATATATATAGAAACTTGTGGAAATCCTCCAAAATAGGGTTTTTACAAAGGAAAATACAACTTCTTCTCTCAGGGAAAGTTCTTCTCCCTTCTTTATTCAGGAATTCAGGCTATTGACCCCTTTGAAGGCAACAGATAGGTTTACATCATTAACGATTATAGGGGTGATGAAAATAATGTGTAACAGAGAAATGTTTCCATAGATGTGAGGAATGAAAACATAGACTAATCCCCCTAGATCCACCTAGATCTAGAACAAAACACGACAGGACATGGTTCTTTCCCTAGACTCTAATCATCAAATTTACTACCGAACAAAATACGATAGACATGCCTTTAAATGTCGCTTCCTTATGTATTTGTTGCTCCTGTTTCACTCCAATGCTCTTGTGATACTGATCCTGTAGTGAGACACAAACCAACCAAAGTGAAAGAAGAGAGAGTATATTCAATGACAACCTATGCATATGGTCAAGGAATTATGCAATAAAATAAAGATAATTCTATGGGAAAGAAACATGCCACTGTATTATATTAATAATAGGAAGAGAGATTACAACCAGATGCCTTGATGTCATAAGGTTCCTTCCAACAGTTCCTTGCTTCCTACACACTTTTGATCCAAGAATTATGAGATTATAGATCTGATAGTTACTCACAGTCTATCTTGACAAAGAAAAGCTCAAAGCCAATCTAACCAAGCTAAAAATCTCAAGCCAAATTTCTAATCTCAAAGGCTCAAGAACTTTCCGACCCAATCAAGCTTAATCCCAAGCCAAGCTCCAAAACCAACTAACTTTCTCCATGAGAGCTCCTCTCCTTTTATAAGTTGAAGAGGATAAGGTGAGGAGGTTAGGATGATCCCACTAAATCATGAAAGTGAGTAAGATCCAAACCATTCGGAAGCCACCTCACCATAGAATCTTATCCTTCTAGAAGCATCGAGAAAATGCTCATTTTTTCCCATGTACGGAGGTCGTCACACCCTAGCTATAGTGCAACCTACGGAAACTCCGCGACCTAGCTATAGTGCAGCCTATGGAAATCAGGCATTTCTGCACCCGATCTATGGTGCAGCCCGCGGAAATCCTCCAAAATAGGGTTTTTACATAGGAAAACACAACTTCTTCTCTCAAGGAAAGTTCTTCTCCCTTCTCTCTTTAGGAATTCAGGCTACTGACCCCTCTGAAGGCAACAAGTAGGTTTACATCATTAATGGTCATAAGGGTGACAAAAATAATGTGTAACGGTGTCCACAATCTGATTATTGGATGCTTTTTGTATGTAGTTGGGGTTGAGCTATGTTGGTGTCAGTTGTTCTGCTACTTCTGAGGTGTCCAATAATGGTGGGAAATAAGGGCGAAGGAGATCCACATTGAACACTGGGTGCATGACAAGGAAAGGAGGAATGTTGAACTCAAAATCATTATCCCCCACGACCTTGGTGATGGTGTACGACCCATAATGGAGTGGTCAAAGCTTCTAATGGGGTTCTGTAAGGCGTTCTTTCTGCAAGTGAAACCAAACTTTGTCGCCCACCTGAAACTTATGTGGCACCCTATGTTGATCATGGCGTTGTTTGTACTTTTCATTATACTTCTGTAGGATATCCTGAACCTGTTGGTGGATGTGCTGGATTTGCTCAATGAATTGGGTGGCTTTGTTAGCTTCAGTTGGAGTAGGAGATGAGTCGATCGAGGTGACCGCAAGGGGACATGCAACATCTATGGGACCCAATGGTTGGAATCCCAACCCCACCTGAAAGGGTCTCTGGCCAGTTGAGCTATGCAGGGCTCAGTTGTAGTTATGATGGACATAGGGAAGGCTCTCATCCCATGTGTGAGGGTGCTTTGAATTATACATGCAAAGGATATGCACAATCATTCGATTTACGACCTCATTTTGGCCATCTGTCTGGGGTTGGAAGGTCGTGGATTTGGTGAGCTTGGTGTCCAACAGTGACCAGAGGCTCGACCAGAATGTGCTGAGAAATCAATGTCCTGATTTGAGACAATGGTTTGTGGGAGTCCAAAATGTACCCAGACTCGTTCAAAGAAGAGTTTGGTAGTGGCCTCTGTTGTGATGCTCTTCTTGCAGGCAACCAAAATCGCAATCTTAGAAAAGCGACCAACAACCATAAAAACAGAGTCATTTCCTCTCTTGGTGGATGGGAGGCTTGACATGTAGTCCATTGAGATGGATTACCATGGCCTGTCAGGAGTAGGAAGAGGGGTGTATAGGCCTTGTTTATTAGTGGTCAGTTTGGCAATAGCGCAGGAAGTGCAAGACTTGATATACTTGTTGACCTCTTGTTGAAGTTTCATTCAGTAGAAATGTTTCTGTAGCATCTCCACTGTCTTTTCGACATCGAAGTGTCCTGCCACCTTACTGTAGTGGGCTTCCCAGAAAATATTCGCTCGCTCGCTTGATGAAACACAAATATGGCCCAGATGACACAACAACTCATCTTGAAGATGGAAATTATCAACAACTACGTTTGCACCCAACATTTGGTAGGTGGTGGCAAAGTCCGGTTCTGTCTCATAGAGTTGGGGCCTTCAAGAGGTTTCATGGATGCAAGAGTTTAACACCGTGGTGAGTGTCGCGACTGGCGGTCTGCTGAGGCAATCAACAACTCGATTTGTGCTGCCTGTTTTATACTTGATGTTGAGGTGGAATTTCTGCAAGTATGTGGACCACTCTTGATGACGATCATTCTGCAATTTTCTTTGTGTCTGCATGAACTGCAGTGGCTTATGATCAGTGTGGATGACTCTCTCCTTCCCAAGAATGTAATGTCTCCACTGGCGATAGGCTTCCAAAATGGAGTACATTTCTTTGTCATAAGTAGGGTACTTATGGACAACATCGGATAATGTCTCACTATGATAGGCCATGGCGTGGCCATGCTAAGTGAGAATGACACCCACAACATAGTCTGAAACATATGTCTCAATCTTAAAGGGTTGTTGTAGGTCTGGTAGTGAAAGTACTGCGGATTATCACAAGCGCTACTTCAAATCATTGAACAGTTGTTTTTGGGACTGGCCCCATGCAAATTTATCCCTACCACCACCCCTGGTTATTTGGCTAAGGTCCCATGCAATATGGGAGAATCCCAACATGAACCTATGGTATAAATTGGCAAGGCCAAAGAAGCTCTGAAGCTCAGTGAGTGTGGTTGGGGTTGGCAAGTCCCGGATGACTTGGATATTGGTTGGATCCACATGTAGGCCATGTTGATCAATGATGTATCCCAGGTAATGGACCCTGTCCATGCCGAAGGAGAATTTTTCCAAGTTGGTGTATAGCTTGTGCTACCGCAGAGTGTGCATAACCTACTGAATATGCTGCAAGTGTTTGACCCAAGTCTTGTTGTAAATGAGAATATCATCCCAGATACACCACTACAAAAGTATTAGTGAATGGTCATAGGATATCTTCCATCATCCTCATGAAAGTGGCCAGAGAATTTGTCAAACCAAAGGGCATGACCAACCATTCAAAAAGGCCTTCCTTTGACTTGAAGGTAGTCTTCCATACATCTATCTGTTCTATCGGGACCTGGTGGTAGCCAGATTTTAGATCAATCTTACTGAAGTATTTGGCCCCCATGAGTTGATCAAGGAGTTCATCGATTCAGGGAATTAGGTACCTATTTTTTACTATGATTTTATTCAGAGCCCGATAATCAATGCAGAGTCGCTAGGTTCCATATTTCTTCTATACCAACATGATTGGGCTCACACAAGGTGATGAGCTGGGCCATATGTGCCCCCTGTGGAGCAGTTCTTGGATTTTTCGCTTGATCTCCTCATTCTCTAAAAGAGAGTTCCAATAGACTGGCCCATTGAGCAGTGGTGCGCTGGGGGTCAAATCGATGGGGTGCTTGACCTGGCAGTGAAGAGGTACCCCAGTAGGTGAGGAGAAGATATCCTAGTATTCTTCCATGACCTTATCTACTTGCTTCTACTATGTGGAGAGGTCGGTCACAGAGACCCTGGATGTGGCTTTGATCTTTCGCTTATTCTAAGAGCGAATCACGAAGATGAAAAACTTCCCCATCTGAGAGATGACCTTCCTGCATTTCTTAGAAGAGATCAAGGAAATAACACTAGGTGGGACTTCCTCGGGTATCCTGTATAATTTCCTGTTCAAAGTAATAATAACACTATTAGTCCTAGACTCATATACAACATGACATTTCCATAAATAAGGTTGGCCCAAAAGAACATCACAAACTTTGAGAGGAGAAACATCACACAATACCTCGTATTTGAAGGGCTTGATGTCATA
>ML878220.1:7324-17474 GCA_009831015.1 Picea engelmannii
CGATGGTTGGGGATCGACAGTTTTAGGTGAAGTTTTTTTTTTCGAACAAAGAAAACCTCCAAAGTCCTGAACTCCAAAGTAAATATGGAMTGTTTGTGTTTAAGGACACRTKTCCGCAGATCATCCTATTTGGGAATTCGATGTTCGAYGGATTTGTGGTGTAGTGTGGAGATGTCTCCYGAAGTCYCGAAGTTACGAAGTCCTAAAGTCATGAGGCACTAGAGTGACGTGGCATGTTGACATCACCTAGGGTGACKTGGACACACTTGATKCTTGCCACATGTCACAATGTCTCATTCTTTGCAACGACCGTTCATGCCAGTTATTATATGACACATATCACCCGTTAGATAGGGCCACGTGTCYGTGCCTTATTTTTMTGCCATGTAGTACCCCTTGGTGCTTAGTTACTGAMGAAGACTCCGGGAGTTCGCCAGTTCGATGYTCTAGAGGAATGAAGTGTGATGAAGGTGAAACCCCCAAATMTYTGAAGAAAGAAGTAAATCCTCACCGTTGATCGGAGAGGACACATGGCAGTAGATCTCATAGTCTRRATACTTGGCACTCTRGAGGATTCAAGGCATAAGMAATTCGGGTCGAGGACTCCCAAAGGCCAGAGTCCATCTCAACCATTGRTTACAKTAGACACATGGYACAAGATCCCAAGGTCCARAGACTTTGTACTCYGAAGGAATTGAGTTGCAGGTTGCTTTGAGGYRAGAAATCTCGAAGGCCRGAGTTAATATCCACTGTAGATCAGGAGATGATAYATGGAGGAAGGAGAAGACMTCTAGTAGTTCRRCACTTCGRKAGATCTGGGGAGAGGTGCTTGGGAAAKMTCTGAAGCCTRGAGCCATGAAGGAAATCCTAGTTGTTGATCGGGACATGATACATGGCAATAGATCCTACAGTCTGGAGACTTGGTCCTCTGAAAGAGTTGAGAGTGTGGAAAGTCTGGAACTCTCAAATCCCAGAGTCCCAAAGACCCTKTTGACTATYGATATCATCCCTCGATCGATTTTAAACCACACGATCTCAGATATAATCATTCTAGCAAAGGAAAGCTCCAGGAAGGATTTGGCCCGCAGTTTCGAGTCATGGTCACTTGGGAAAGTGGTTTGAAGGAAGCGACTGTGCATAATGGATTTTTGTATCAGCCTTGGGATAAAATGGAAGTGTTCTTTATATATATTATTCATGATCTGAAAGGACCTGTAGAATTATTAACAATTTTTTTTTATCATATGCTTAATTCTGGCAAAATGGTCACTTGCACATTTTGCAGAATTAAGGGATTTAAACATATCAGCTCATAATGCGTATTGAAGAAATGGAGGAAGGCGAGGGAGCCTCCAACCATGATAAAGAGGTCGAAGGCCAGAATACCAGAATTGGCAATGCAGAGACAAAATCCAACATATGCAAGGGGCGAGGGGGCAAGAAACATTGCTAGAAACTGTGAAGAGCCTAAAAATAGAAGTCCATAGCTACAAGGAAGACAACGAGAGGCTGATGAGAAAGAAAAGTCATATAAATGATCGAGTGATTCAGAGCTTAAATTAGTTGCAAGGTCAAGATAAGAATGGATCAAAGCAATAGGAAGAAGGAAGGTGTCATGAAAGAAGAGATGATTGTGGAAGATTAGGTTATTCCAGAAGTGCTAGCAGAGCTCATAGACACCACTCACCTCCTTACTCAGAAAGAAAGTTTTATGCATCTAAAAATTCCTTAAGAAATCCATAGGTGTCTCTTGTTAGGCACCAAAGAAGGAGACATGAGGTGGACAATTTGCAAGGATAGTTGAGGAAGCTCATGCCACCATCCTTTGACAGTGAAAGAGAAAGGGAAGATGACGCCAAAGCAAGGTTTCTTGGAATCAAGAGATATTTCCAATTGCACAACTATTCATCAAATCTAGAAGCCAAAATTTCCACCTACCACTTACATGGGAAAGATGCAATGTGGTGGGATCAAATGAAGCAAGTTGAACATATTAATGAGAATAGAATCACTTGAAAGCAATTCAAGAAGTATTTCAAGAAGGATTACCTCTCAGAGCATTTCTATGACAAGAAAATGTGGGAGTTCTTTGAACTTAGGTTGGGAAGCATGACCATGGCAGAGTATGAGAAGAAGTTATTAGGGTTGTTAAAGTATGTTGGGTTTATAAATGATGAAAAGGTAAAGATACAATGTTGGGTTGTTAAAGTATGTTGGGTTTTTGAGTGGACTACCATCCTTTTATAAAAAAAAAAGATTCGGTATGGTGAGCCCAAGACCTTGACTGAGGCCATCAGGAAGGATAAATACATGTATGAGCAAGGACAGGGCAGATATTCCATCCAGAAATCTTGGAAAGATAAGAGGAAGGAGAAGTCTGATCATAGGAGGAAGGGATTCAAACCTCCTTTCAATAGAAATGAGCCTAATAAAAATCAGCAAGACTTGTATACTAAGGATGAATCCAATAAAGGAGACTCCTTGGGAAAAAGGGGAAGACCACCAATCCAATGTTGGGGATGCAAAGAAGATCACTTGTATAAGGATTTACCACATAGAAAGGACATAGTGAATATTGTACACAACATCTAAGAGGCTACAACATTCGAAGACATGGGAAGGATTTATGAAGCCTTAGATGATTGACAAGAAGAATACCAATCCAATGTGATCGAGGTGGAAGGTAATATCATAAATAAGCATGTTGTTATTCTAATTGATTTAGGATCAAGTCATTGCTACATTGATCCTAAAATAATGGATAGTTTACATTTGGAGAAAAGTAATCTTGGAAAATCAAGTTTGGTTCAACTAGCCACTGGAACCAAAAGGAGAATCCATGAGGTGGTCAGAAGTTGTTCCATAAGTCTTAATGGTGTGAATACTAGTGTTGATCTAAATACCATACCATTGGGGTCTTATGATATTCTAATTGGAATGGATTGGTTGGACAAGCATCATGTTGTCCTAGATTGTCATAGCAAGATATTTACATGTCTTGATGGAGATGAAAAATAGAGCACTATGAAAGGAGTTCCAAGACACATCTCTATAAGGGATATTTCATCCTTACAACTCAAGAGATATTTCAAAAAAAGATGTCAATTGTATGCAGCCCATGTGGAGGAGCCAAAAGATACAAAGGGGCCAAGCCTTGAATATTTATTGATACTACAAGAATTCGAGGATGTATTCCAAGAAATACCAGGGTTTCCACCAAAAGTGAGATAGATTTATCTATTGATCTAGTGTCACGAAATTCCCTGGTGTCAAAGACACCTTAGAGAATGAGTATGACCGAGTTAAAAGAATTACAAATGCAGTTGGAGGAAATGTTCAATAAAGGGTACATACATCCAAGTGTTTCACCTTGGGGGGCACCAATACTCTTTGTCAAAAAGAAGGATGGAACCTTGATCCATAATATATTTTCGGACCGAAATGAATACAGATTATTATCAAAAGATGCTTAACAAAAAATAACAGATATACAGTAAAATTGGTTTCTATTCAATAAGGAAATAAGATGAAACTGTAAAATGCAGCGGAAACAAGCTTGCTAGAATGGTGGCGGCTCATCTCTGAGCAGAGATGTGACGGTTGTGCTCATTCATAAGAAGATGATTACAATGAGGCTTTGAATGCCTTTTTACAATAAGCGGGAATTTCAAAACCCTAGACATCCAAAAAACCTAACCCTAGGAGATGAAGCGCCAAAAGTCATGTGGGCCCAGTTTGGGTAAGTTAGTACATCAAGTTCTCAGGGTCGTAACTTTTGCATACGATCTCCGTTTTAGACGCACGATAACCTATTGGAAAGGTATATCCGAGGACTACACATTATGTTGCTATCTATCAAAGGTCATTTTGATTGTGGCGATCCCTAAAAAACGTTGTTTAGGGCCTCAAAATGGCTTCGCAAGTCAGGGACCCGAAAACTAGGGAAAAAATGGCAAAATGGAAAACTGCCAAAATGATCCAATTGGAATAGGTGGGAGGCCACCAAAATCCATATGGATCAAACCTTGAGGCTGTGTATTGACTTTTGACGGCTGAATAAATCTTCTACAAAGAACAAGTATCCTCTACCCAGAATTGATTACCTCTTTGATTAACTAAGAGGAGAAAATATATTTTCAAAGATAGACTTGAGATCAGGATACCATCAGGTAATAATCAAGGAAGAATACATCCATAAGACAACCTTTAGAACCAGGAATGGGCATTATGAATTTGTAGTGGTTCCATTTGGATTGTCCAATGCACTATCTGTCTTTATGTGCTTAATGAATGACATATTTAGAAATTACTTGGATAAGTTTGTCATAGTATCCCTAGATGACATCCTTGTCGATTCTAAGTCCGAAGAGGAGCATGGATATCACCTAATATTGGTATTGCAAGTGTTGAGTAAAAAACAGTTGTATGCCAAGCTGAGTAAGTTTTCTTTTTATCAAGATCAGATCCATTACTTGGGGCACATTATTTCAGAACATGGTATCTCAATGGATCCAGAAAATATTGAAGCCATTAGAGGATGGCCAACACCCATGAATGTTTCAGAAGTCAAATATTTTATGGGGTTAGTTGGTTACTACAAAATATTTATAGCAGTGTTCTCTAAGATTTCTCATCCCATCACTTATTTGCAAAAGAAGGGAATTAAATTTGAATGGACAACAAAATGTGAAGAAATTTTTAATTCACTGAAGGAATTACTTACAAGTGCACCTATTTTGAATATTGTTGATCCAAATGAGAGTTTTTTGGTATGTACAGATGCATGCAAGGAAGGACTTGGTAGATTCATCACTCAAAATGAACATGTCATTTGTTATGAGTCCCGAAATCTTAAAGAGCATGAGAGGAACTATGCCACACATGATTTGGAGCTTGCTGTCATTGTTCACGCATTGAATATGTGGAGGCATTATCTCATGGGAAAGATATTTGAATTAAGAACATACCACATTGGTCTGAAGTATATTTTTGAACAACCAACTTTGAATGCCAAGAAACCAATATGGATTGAATTTTTAAGTGAGTACGACTTTGATATCAAGCATATCAAAGGAAAATAAAATAAAGTTTATGATGCACTTAGTAGAAGAGTGCATCTCATGCATGCTACAACTGTCAGTATGCATTAGTCGGATTTGAAGAGAAGAATTTTAGATTTTATTGTTACAGATCATCATTACCTACAGTTAAAGGTAAGCTTACAACAAGGAGATGTACATCAGAAAGTGAAAGAGTATGAGCTAAAGGAAGATGGACTACTTATGCATAAAAATAGAATTTATGTTCCTAGTTCTGGAGAACTTAGGAAGTTGGTATTAAAATACATGCATAATGTTTCCATATGTTGGACATCCCGGTTACCAGAAAATAATTACAGCAATAAGAAGCCAGTTCTTTTGGCCGGAAATGAAAAAATATGTTGTTGATTACGTCGCCATATGTATGGAATGTTAGAAAGTGATGGATGATCATGGACACACTATGGGTTTGCTACAACCATTACCAATTCAAGAGAAGAAATGGGAAACGATAACCATTGACTTTATAACTAAACTGCCCAGAACAACGAGGAAACACAATTCAATCATGGTAATGGTTGATAAATTGACAAAGGCTGCTCATTTTGTTCCCATAAAAGAAACTCATACACCAACTATTATTGCAGAAATTTACATGAGGGAAATTACTAGGTTGCATGGGATACCTAGGACAATTGTCTCAAATAGAGACACTAAGTTTACTTCAAATTTTTGGAAGGGATTGTTTAAAGGACTTGGTACAAATATGAACTTTATCACAACATACCATCTGCAGTTAGATGGGCATACAAAGAGGTTCAACCGAATAATTGAAGACATGTTAAGAATGTATGTGATGGATAAGCCATCTAAGTGGGATTACCTGCACTTGGTTGAGTTTTCCTATAATAATGGGTATCAAGATTCATTGAAGATGAGCCCATTTGAAGACTTGTGTGTTAGAAAATGCAGTACTCCATTCAGCTGGGACAACCCAACAAATAGAGTGGTACTTGGGCCAAAGTTCCTCAAGGAAATGGAAGACCAGATGGTTAAGATTAAGAAGAATTTATAGGAAACTTATGATAGAAAAAAGGTTTATGCCAACAAGAATAGGATAGCAAGAGAATTTAAAGTAGGAGAGCATGTGATTTTGAAAGTAAATCCCAAGAAGAGCTCTTTGAAGTTGGGTAGTTGTACAAAGATGGCAGCCAAATTTTGTGGTCCATTTGAGATATTTGACAGAATAGGGCCAATTGCATACAAGCTTGCATTTCTTGTTTCCATGAATGTGCATAATGTATTTCATGTCTCTTTGCTAAAGAAATATGTACATGATCCTAACCATGTTATTGATTGGCATATGATTCAGGTAGAGATAGGGGGAGACTTTTAGGTCCAACCAGTGTGAATACTAAACATAAAAGTCAAAATGCTCCGGAATCGAGTTATAGAGCTGGTAAAAGTTCAGTGGACCTGCTACTGTCCTGAAGATGCTACCTGGGAGCATGAAGATGCCATGCAAGCAGGGTAGCCGCAACTTTTTGAATACATTTTGGAATTTTGATTCTTGTTTTTTATATGCATTGAGGACAGTTCCAAAATAAGGGGGAGGGGATGTAACACCCCAGGTTTCGAGCCCCCATATTAAATAATGTATTTTTATATTGATGAGAGGCCAAAGTGCCCAAACAATTATGAAAAGGCCAATGTTCCTAATAAATGTAGTGTGTGATCATGATTAATAATAAATACATTAGTGGATGCTAGACGGACAAGGACTAGAGTTATAGGGGGCTATGATTCCATAAGAGAGGGGGATTGAGGGGCTAAGTGTGTATTTCATTTCTTTAATTACCCATTTTGTGTAATGGGGGGGAAATCAGTTACATCAACCCTTGGGTGAAGGTCAATAGGTTCTTAATTCCCATGAATTACAAAAAACCTTCCCTGGTATATGGAAGGGGTTCCCCGGTTGGGTAATTATCTCATTTCATTTTGGTCATTCGCTCACTCTCATTCCGACCCCATTTTGGTGTTGTTGTTGGTCGACTCACACGTTCATTCACCCAATTTGTTCATTGTTCATTCTCTCTCGTGGAGTTTGCACTCCATTCATTCCTTCACTCACTCATCTTTCCTCTTTAGCGTTTGGGATGGGAAAGGGAATCAAACCATTGAAGAAAAACCATGGTTTTGTGGGCTGTAGATATTGATGGTGTAATCCAGCCATGATTTGAGGCCTGCATGTATGAGATGCGTTGGATTGTGTCCATCTTTTCTCACAGCTGCGAGTCCTGAGAGTCCCATCATGGAGATTCTGGACCAGCTGCACTGGAGCTATGGAAGGACAAGGACTGCCTAAGCGACTGTGTGGCAGAGAAGAGTGGAGGTCCATTCTCTTGGGTGGTGTAGGCTAGGTAGAAGAGAGTTGGGTACTTGGATTGATGTGAGTGTTGGAGAATCCTGTGAAAGCTTGAGTTCTGACTGGTTTGGGAAGCCAAATAACACTCTGGAACCATCCTTGTGGATTCATATCCCTAGCTCGGGGGTGAAATTGTTGTTGAGACTTGGAACAACAATGCCTACGGTTGTGTGGAACGTCCTTGGTCTGCAACCAGTTGGTGTATTCTTCTATAAAAGATAAGTTCTCTCTATTATGGTTTCCTAAATATTGCATTATCATGCATGATGTATCCTTAAAATGTTGTTTAAGGCCTTAAAATGGCCCCAGAAGTTTAGGACCCGAAAACGTGTAGAAAAACCGCCAAAATGGAAAACTATGCTTTGAGCCAATGGAATAGGTGGGTGGCCACCAATGTCCACTTGGATCAATTTTTATGGTTTCAATTTTTTGGGTGGTGGATAAAATACGTTCAATAATGTAATCATCATGTTAATTAAGTTTATACTTATTTCAATTAAGATCTTCAGAGATAGGTCGATGCTAGAAAAGTGAAAAATCATGTTTTCAAATTGTAAAATTGAGTCATGAAAGTGCCAAAATATTATTACAAAAGTACAAAACTAGATTCTAAAAATATAAATTTTGAGTTTGAAAATGAAAATGAAAAATTAGACTCCAAATACTAAAAACTCAAACAACAAATTCATATTCATATGATTTGTACTTGTTACACCATGAGTTGTTTCTCAGTGATATATACTTTAACAACAAATAAAAATTCATTTAGCACATATTGAAAATAACAAATGCATAAGATCCATAATGATTGGGTATCAAGTCATTCATTTAATGGAAAATCAATACTTCACAATGTTCATCATTTCTCTTTATTTATTTAGATTACAACCTGAATAAAAAACAAGTTATTTATCACATTGAATTATTGTATTTTTAGGCCTTTACAATATGTTGTACATCATCTACACCTTACATCAACATCAAAACTCGCCACAATTGATCTATCAAGTACTTGTCATTGTCATCTTGATAATTATAAGTTTTATAACAATATAGTTTTTTTAATAGTTATAAACATTCTTTTCCTTAGAATAATCTATAAGAAATTTAATAATAATAATAATAAAACCCCCTAGACGAGGTGTTAGACGGGGAGGTGGAGATCAAACACATGGTTGGTGAAGCCAACCCACCATCATGAACTTAAGGAGAGGGGGATATGTGCTTGTAGGAGGTATTTTTGCAAGTTGTCTTGGCATGAAGACATAAGGTGGTGCATGTATGATGGTCTTCATTCCATCCATTTCCATGAATGACATGCAGTGTAGAAGTGAGGTGAGGTACAAGATGTAGTTGTTATGACGCGGTCAGGGGTATAATTCATTGGGGTACCAAAGATGGGAAGAAGATTTATCTAGCAAAGTGGTGGTTTGATCTAGAGCTCGATATGATGGATAACACTTAGGCCTTTTTAATTCCTTCAAATATTTTTTCTTGAGCTTATTCGAAGGCTATGCTTCCAAGAAAGAGACTACATCTTGACATGCACACATGATACCATCAAGACTCAGGGATGATGTTTTACTATCTTGTATTCGTGATTTGATATGTATTTATACAATGATATGGATGGTTGGAGAAGTTGTATCTTCTCCAACTAATCTCTCATCTAGGCCTATTTATCCATTATACACATATATTTATTTACTTTAGCTTATATTACATTCATAAGTATGATGACATTTATGAGGCCTAAGAGGCCCCCTCAACATCTCCCACACACTCAATTCCTCGCTTCTCCCGAGTAAGTGTGCAACAACGTCTTGGATCTCTACTTTGCAGAAGTATCCTTATTATGCATCAACCATGCATATTGGTATACATAGGTAAATCAAAAGCAACAACTACCAACTATATGGAAAGATACACATATACAAGGTTTACTGTGACCAGTTTTCAATAGATCTAAGTGACAACATAACACATATCCAAACTCCACAATTTCCATATGGTGGACTCTGTCGATTTCGATTTCTTGCAGGGCACCACCTCCTTCCATTCTCACTTGCAAGTTTGTATTCCTCGTAGGAGACGGATTATGTACTTCATGTAACTCTAATTCAAAACTCGACTATGTACTTCATGTAACTCTAATTCAAAACTCCATCTACCTTTGAGAATTCTTCTTAACATAATCGCTCTTTTCTTTAGCCAAGATGACAATTATCAAATTTAGGTCACACTTTTGTTTAGACCCATGGAATTTTGTCCTTCATGATCATAACTTCACATATATTTTAACTTTTGAAAATGGCGACTATAAATAATCACAAATATTTTTCTCTTCGCCATTGTAGTCTTCTAATCATCCTTCGAACTATTCTTTATCAGCCCTCTATACCATTGCATTGGCATCGCATGGATGATTATGCCCTAGAGTGGTGAGATGTAACCGAGAGCCAACAATTGACTTATGACTAAGATATATGATGACTTATAAACTGAATTTATAACTAAGATCTATGATGTCTTATCAACTGATTACTCTCCCCTTTTAACTGTTACCTGGTGATGAATCCTTTGATTGCATCCAAAGTGAACTATTGTCTTTGCTATATTAAATATCCGAATCTGCAATCCAGATAAGCTCAGGTTCCTTTTAACTGTTATCTGTTGATGAATCCTT
>WSFP011472670.1:0-17474 GCA_009831015.1 Picea engelmannii
TAAATTTTATTGGCCGTGATTACTCAAAAGGGTATGGAAGTGAAACTCATGATGTTATGACTCTGCAAAAGATAAATATGAATATAATGCAAAGTCTACCTTTAACTTTTCAATGAATGATATGCTAATAAAAATAGTGCAATTTTCATTTTCAACTCTGCAATTCAGAAGTAAAATGCAATCTTTCACTAAATGTACTAAGCTAATGATAAAGGTTCAAAGACAAAAATGTTAACCAATGCAAAATGCTTTTTTTTTTGTATTTTTAATATATCAGAAAGAAAATGCATGGACTAAGAAACAGCCTGATATAAAAATTCTACCATGTATAAATGAAATAACTCAAGCAGAATACCAAGCAGCCAAGCAAAACAACCCAGGGTTCAAGGAAAAATCAAAAATGAAAAAACAATGAGAAAGACTACACCCATAAATTCAACTCCCAACAGGCTTCTTGTCAACCCAGAGAAGCTCAACAGGCACTACAGAGACCTAAGAAGGCTCAACAAACATCAAAACTCACCCAACAGTCACTAAACCAAGCAAACAAGCAAGGAAAAGTGGTATACATGACTTTTCAGGAGAATAGTGCGTATATACGCAGCTTGCAGAGAGGAAGATCACGTTTGTACGTGACTATCAAGGCAAAAGGAGCGTACAAGTTTCAAAACAAGGCTAGGCAAGGGAAAAAAGGCTGAAAACTCAGACTCAGAGTGAACAGAATCAGTCAAGCAGTGATAGGACAAGAAGCACAAAGAAAAAAGAGAAATGCAAGAAGAAAGCGTACTTCAACGCTTAGAAGGAAGATCTCTCCCCAGTGGAGTCTCCATTTTTGTTATGAGGGAAAAACTCTCTATGGATATGGGTAAACCACAATAGACAGGTATGACTACAGAAATCAACTCAATTCCACTGTATGCTATATAAACTAATGTGCAAGATAAGAAAGAGGTCTACCTCGATCCAACGTTTGATGATGTTCCACCATTGAGCACTTTGACCCAAAGATTTATACCTGCAATGAGTTCTCATCAAACAATAAAAGCAAGTATATAGTGATAATTTAAAAAGGTTAGCACATCATATAACATAATCCATTAATAAACATTACAAACATTCCCATGGATAATAATCATATATTTGCACAATACCAATAGGATGGGAAAGGAGTATTTCTATTAATAATTGATCAACATAAGTGTCAACATTACAAACTTTTGTGTTGGCACGGTTCGAAACCAAGGAACCAAGTTCCTTCCAACTGGGCCTCCACCACTTCAATCCTCCACCAAAGGCAAGCTCAAAGGAGAGAGACAATGAGGTTCTCTCAACAATAGGGAAAGAGCTTGGGGGATGAAAATTGTGTTCAGACTTGAGGGACAAAGGGATGCAGACTCAATATGAAGTAATTTCTCCAGAGTAACTTTTCTCTCAAAGTTGAATGCTTTCTCTTCTTTTCCATAGCTCGAAATTGTGCTCTTATAGCCTTCAAAATGCAATTGAAGGGCCGAGTCAGGACGTTTCTAGTATATGGAAGGCCAAGGATTAGAGATCTATTGTTGTGACATGGAAACCCGAATCCATTTTTGTATTTTCTAGCACAAATACCGATGTACGCGGGCTGTAGTGGAGCAACCTGCGTATATGCTTGACGTATAGCTGATAGGGAGCGTATATGTGGAAAAATGTTTATTTTTAGCTCTCGATTTATCAAAAAGGGATGATAAGTCTGCATAGGGAAATGAAAATGGCCCTCTGTGCAAGATAGAAATGGTGAGGCAAATCTTGCTATAACAATGCAATGAAGCTTTGTGCCTCCACAACACTTGGTGCCAAAAGGTCACTGGGTCAAATTGACAATTCACCTTCTTGCAGATAACCAATTTAGGAAATTGACAACAATATGCTATTGCAAATACCAAATAAGAGGCCATAAATAATTTCTTATCCTTTTAGTACTGTGATAATTGGGAAGATATTTCAATAGAAATTAGTTTTCCTCAATAAAAAATGGCTTGCTCTTTGAGAGTAAAATATAGGATATAAAGAATCATACAAGAAATACTAGCGGTACTTTCTTGGCCTTTCACCCTGGTGAATAACCAAGCAATTTCTCGAAAGGGTTATTTGAACGAGTTGACTTGCAACCTGGTAATATCTTCAGGGATGGCCACGCGATTCTCCAAGAACTCAGGCAAGAGGTCCAGGCCGTTGTCATGTTTTTTCATGAAATCCCTGCAATCCTCCCCTTTGAAAGTAAGTGTCGGCTCGAGGAGCTTCAAAATTTTATAGAACACTTGAGGTGAAAGAGAGACAGGAGAATGGTATTGAAGTTGAATAATCCGCTAACTTGGTATATATTTCTCAGCGTACCATGAAACCAGTTCCTTGCAGTTGAAAACTTGAGAGGGACATCATGCCTTAGCAATTCTGGACATCCAAATTATTTCCTTCTGAGCAGAAGGGGATGAATAGTAAGAATACTCTCTAGACCACTAGAAGTTCTGGTCCTCACGTCCAAAAATGTTCAAAGTATCTTCGCAGAACTGCTGTCGAGATGCTACTTCCATTAGTTGACAAGAGCATTCTTTTAATCCAGATAATATTTAAAATGAGCATTTGGGAGAGATAATATAATCTTTCGCAAACCGTGCTTTAATGAGAAATCCCCTCAAGCCCTTCCCTTATTAATGACGATATTTGTAACCTGCATGCTGAGTTATTAGAATTAAACCATAGTAAATACATATTGGGAAAAGCATGAAGGTGGCGGGGACGAACAAGAGCAATTAGGATTTGGGAATTTTGTGAATCCACCAACCCAGGAACCCATGAACCCGACATTGCAAAAGGTCAAAAATTGGCTAAGTGTTGTAATGTGGTTGGTCAGACTCAATAAAGGAAGGATGAAATACTGAGGAGCTCGGGGAGTCTGATGGTTAAAATGTAGATCATGGATCTCTTGGTGCAAAATGTATATCGTGGAACATGGGATATGAAAGGTTGAACCCACGAACCTGCAAATGCATAAACGGTCAAGTATAAGATGATACAATAGTCAATCAGACTCATGATATGGGAATATGAATGGAAGTGAGAACCCACGAGTTTTCTAACCTGTGAACCCACCTTTTTCAAAAAATGACCGAGTATAGTAACTAGACAGGGAGAATAGAAGGGAGAAAGGAAAAGGGTAATTTGGGTAAGTATAGAAGAGGGAAAATAAATGGAGAAAAAAAGTTGGGAAAATAGAAAAGGGGAGGGAAATTTTGGAAGCGGGAATTGATCTCAACAATTGGATCCAATTGTGGGATGATAACCCCCTGTGGGTTGTCAAGAATCTATAACCTTTCATGACTAGGTGCTTCCACCTATTGAGCTATGGAGTCAGAGTAAGAATATACAAACTGAAAAATAAAATTATTTACAGTGAGAATTAGAAAGTCTTAGGAAAAGAAACCTTTCAGATGTTTCCCATTGACAGGTAGCATTAATATCTTACCCTTCATGTCCTGGAGCATATATGAGTTAAAACTTAAGATCTTCTTGACAACATAAGGTCCAATCCAGAACGCTTCAAACTTTGTATGCATCGATGATTTCTCTTTGGCCTTGTTCCAAAGTAACACCAACTCTCCCTTCTGGAAATTATTTACAGTTTTGCTCAGATCAAAATATATTTTGACACTTTTCTTCCTTTGAGAAGTTCGATTCAGAGCTTGCTTCGTTCTTCTTCCAACTTCAACAACTGGTTGATTCTCCTTTGGATGGGTGAACTGTCTTATGTATCTTCTATATTTACCATGAAAGTCAATGCATTGAGTTTGATGCTAATTGACATTTTCGCTTCTTTCCCATAAACCAAAGTATACAGGGACATCCAGATGCTATCCTTTGGAGTCGTTCTACTTGCCCACAATGCATTTGTCAACTTCAGATGCCTATTCCTTTGTTTCTTGTCAATTGTTTTCTTTAGTATATGAACAAGTGTTTTGTTTATGGATTCAACAAGGCCACTACCTTGTGGATAACAATTCAATGATTGACCCATTATAATTCCACATTCCCCACAAAACTCTGGAAATTTCAACTTGATGAAAATCAAACCATTATCTGTGATAAATTTATCTAGGACACCGAATCTTGATAAAGTATTATCTTTGAGGAACTTGATTAACTCTTCAGAATAAAATTTCTTCAATGCTACTCCATCTGGCCATTTTGTGAAATAATATGTAGCCATGAGAATGTACATATTTCCCTTGCTATACTTTGGATTAATTGGCCCGACAACATCAAGTCCCCATTGGGAGAATGGTTGTTCTACAATTATGGGCTATAAAGGCATCACAAATCTCTTCATTTTTCTTGAAAATTGATGACATGATACACGCTTCCTTATTGTGGCATATGAGTCTCTGAAAATTTATGGCCAATAGAATCCAACTCTTATTATCTTGTGGGAAGTTGCAGTAGGCGCAAAGTGTCCACCACATATTCCTTGATGGAATTGTCTTATTAGTTCTTGGGTTTGATTTTCATCAATGCATCTCAGTAGTATACCATCATAATTTCTTCTAAACAATATATCAACAATAAACACATATTGATTTTCCTTCATCTTCAATGTTCTTTGCTCCTTGGGGTTCATGGTGACAGGAAATTGCCCGGACCTCAAGTAGAATATAATATCTCCATACCATTCTGAATCAACTAATGGTTCTCCTACTGAAATTGAAATCATTCCATCGACCAAATCACCATTCGCGATAATCTTGCATAAACCTTGTCCTCTGATAGCCTTTAAAGGTTTAATATCGATATTATATTATTGTATCTTTTCCAACCAGTTAGCCCATTTTCCTTCTCTCAATTGTTGATTTAGAAGCATCTTCACTGGCGATGAGGGAACATAGAAAATAACACGAGAGTTCAATATGTACGTCTGAGAATGCACTACCACTTTTACAAGAGCCAAGGCTTGTTTTTCTAGTTTTGAATACCTCAATTCATAGTCATGTAGGGTTTTGATCATGAAACTCATTGAGAGTTCTTCAATTTTGGTATTCTTTTTAGTAAGAACAGATGCAACAACTGTCTCTGTAGTAAATAAATAGATGATGAAATCTCTTTGAAAATCTAGACTAATTTGGACTGGAGTTGTGGTGATTTCTCCTTTGATATTATTGAAAGCCTCTTGGGTATCCACTATCCATTCGAATCTCTACTCCCTTTTAAAAAAAAAAATTGATTGTCTTTACGATACTTGCATAGTCAGGAACAAACCTTTGCACAAAATTGATCTCACCGAAAAATGATTGGACTCCCATCTTGGATGTCGGGGGATTGAGTTCATTTATTGATTTAATTCTTTCTGGATCTATGTAAATCCCTTCCTTGCACACAATGTGTACCAAAAATTTTCCTTGAGTTACAACAAACAAACATTTCTTTGGATTTAGAGAGACACCATATAATCTGCATCTTTTAAAAACTTTTGTCAAATGATGGATATGATCACCCCTTGTTTTTGAATGCACTGTCAAGTCATATTGATAGTCTGCCATAAATTTTCCTATCTACCCACTGAATGCATGATCCATAGCCCTCTGGAATGTAGATCCAACATTCTTCAAACCAAAGGGAATTCTAGCATATGCATGTCTCCCAAGGTGTGATAAATGTTGTCTTTGCCCTATCTTCCTTAGCCACTAAGACTTGGTTATATCCAGAAAAACCATCCAACCTGGACATGCAGGATGATCCAGTAAATTACTAGAGAAGGAACTCCATATTAGGTAAAGGAAAGTTATCCTTTATGCTTTCTTTGTTAAGGTCTCTGAAATCAACACACATCTGGATTTCCTCGGTCTTTTTTCTTACAATCATAGTATTTTAAATCCAATTAGAGTGTCTAATGGGACACATTATTCCTGCCCTTTTCAATATCCAATTCAATATTTACCAAATGTTTCAATTTGGGATTCATCACCCTTATTTTTTGCTTCAGAGGCTTTGCTTCTTCCCTCAAAGGAATGATATATTGGAATATAGTTTTATCATAAGATTTCAAATCATCATAGGTCCAAGTGAACACATCAATGTATTATTTGAACAAGAAAACATATTGATCAACTTCCTTAGTGGTGCAATCAACTCCCAAGTTGACATATTTTGGGGAACTGTCAGTTCCAATATTGACTTTTCTTGTCTCTTGCACTTTTCAAATTGAAACTTCTTCAAGGAGATTCTTAGCATGATCATCTTTCGTAAAAAGAGATTCATATTGTATACAATCTTTGGGGACAACAAACGAGTGATCGTATTCATCATCATCGTTCAACAATTTTTTTCTAGTTGTTCATCATTCTCAAACACTTGCAAATATTTGATGTTATCGGGCACAGACGGTCAAAAAGCTCTTTCTACTTGGAAAGACGTTTTTCTTTGGATATCGTCTGGGTTTGACAAAGAGGTCACCAAGGCTAATGAATCTACCTTGTAATTTTTGTCCCTTGGAATGAAGGAAATGTTGAAGGAACCAAAAGATTCCATCAATTCATTTACTCTTTTGAAATATAACTTGAGTCTTTATTTCTTGATTTTATACTTCGGGGTGAACCGATTAATTACCAACTCAGAGTCACCAATCACAATTAGATGTTCTATTTTCATTTCTTGTGTGAGGACCATCCCTTCAATCAAGGATTCATTCTCTGCCTCATTATTAGTGCACACAACTCTAGTCTAATAGCATGTGGATGTACAATCTTACTTGGAATCATAAGAATAATTCCAAATCCATTCCCAGAGCTTGAACAAGGTCCATCGAATGACATCCTCCAATAGCCTTCGAACATACATTCTTGATTCTCCATGTCTTGCACTTGCTCTATGCTTTAGTTATGTTCCATGTCTAGGATATCATAGTTTCCAATCCCGACGTCTATATAATCCTCCATCAATTCATTGTCCTTCTTCTTGAAAGAGAAGGGTTTTCTAGGTTCATGGGGCACTTTAATCATTGCTCCTTCTTTTCCTAGCAACATCATACAACTTCCAATGTTCATTATATATCCTATGATCATAGATGTCCAATATCTTCCCAACACAACTCCATATACTGGAGGAAGGTATACCATAATAATATTGAAAACTGTAATGATATGGGGCGCTGTCATAATCCAAGCATAAAAGTCCTTGATTTCTCCATAAGATGACACTTTTCTAGAATCAATTGCATATATACTTTCATCGGTTTCATAATACTTGGTGCAACTCATGCCCAATGCCTCCATGCCCGCCAATTGCATGATATTATTTGTCACGCTCGTGTCAACTAAATAATTATGTAGTGCAACATCATGATTTTCAATAGAAATGTAAAAGGGTGGAATTTTACCTCTCAGCTTGACAATTTACTGGCTTGGGCTTTGTTTTGGACTGGTAACAATAGCTTCTGCTCTTTCAGATGGTTCGTCCAACAATTTCAAAATATTCTCTCTTTGCTGGGGAATCTTCATCACTTCTGTAAAGAGAAGGGTTATCATTAATTTACTCAAATCCTCTATGACATTAAATGTCATTTGAGTGGAGTTTGTCGTCATGTGTTCCTTTTACTTCCAACTCTATTTGTCAGTTTATCATTTTCTTTTTCTTTTTGGTTCTCTTTGTCAGAATCACATTTATTTTTTGGTCTATTTACAAATCCTTTTGTTTGGGCAACATTTTCTTGCGAGTTGGGATCAATGTCACCCTCTTCAAATATATACATGGATGTGTCACATCCATCCATATGTATAGTTTTAGAGATTTCATCAGGTGAGTAATAATTCTCTTGCTCAATTAATTGCTCGTCGTACACATTATCCAGAACATCTGCATTAGGAGTAGGCTTTCTGGGAACCCTTGGTCTTTGTAGATTATTCGTGTTTTCAAACCTCACTCTATTTTCTTGGGGAGGGTTCCTTCTTTTCTTTGGGATTGGCATTCTTGGATTTGCCACATAATTATCTCCCCTTCTCATTATCTCATTCTGTATTTGCTTAATAGTTCTATTCATCTGTGCGATTTCAATTCTTTGCTTAGTTTCCTGTGCCACCACATGGTCGACCTTTACATCAGGTATGGTTCCCTTGAAAAATCCTCCTCCCATTGTTTGGTTTTGAGCTGGCCGAGGCTTGAATTCTTCATTCTTTATTGAACTAGAATCTCCTTGATTATCAATACTTAATCCTCCCAACTACCTTTGTACTTTTCCCAATATAATGTCGGGGTCAACACCAATTTCAATCACAATTTCTTCCATATCATTGGATTTAGTCATTGCCTCATCCAAGGTATCCATTTGGGATGTTCTGATAGGACATTTCACATTCGGGGGCATTGCATTCTTATAACAACTGAGAATGATTGGGTCATTTGGTATTTTATCTTTTGGAATCCTACTGAAGGTTTTATTGAACCTGAGATTAAAATCTCGTATCCTTTCATTCTTCCTCAAACCAATCTGGGTGAAATCGATGAGAAGGGTATGATAAACAATTGGAGGGATGAACATATTCAGGAACATAGCTTCAAGGTTATTAAATGAGTGAATAGATCTACTAGGTAATGTCATATACCATTCATACGCTCTTCCTGATAAGGTTTGTAGAAACAACCTTACCATGACATTGTCATACTCAACACGATGAAAATCATAAACATCAAGAAATAAGTACATATGCCTCTGTGCATCGATTGTTCCGTCTCCAAAAAATTCCTTCAGGGTCCTTTTAGGGAGAACATGGAGATCATGTTGCTCACCTATAAGATTCAGAGGGGAATCTCTTACCCTCCTTCTATTTTCAAACCTTGATTTCTACTGATTTGTTTCAACATCTCTTCCACCTCCTTCTCTCTCCTCATGATGCTCATCTCAGGGTTGTTCATTTCTTTCTGCCATATCCAGAGAGATTCTAGGGATAGGATTTTCACTTCTAAGAATAAAGTTTTGCTTGCTTTTGCTTCTAGTAATGGGTCCCTTGTATTCATCCAAGTTCAATCCCGACCTTATTCTTGTGCTGCTCTAGCTAGCCTTTGATTTCTTTGGTCTTGTCACTCTTCTCTCATCTGTCTCTGGAGGATTTCTCTTTCTTCTTCTTGGACTAAGATTTGCCAAGACCTTTATAACTCTTCTTGGATCTTGACTGTTGTTATTACTTGATTGTATAACTAATGTAAGATGCTTCGTTGATTGTTCAATCCAATTTCTAAGGGGGTATGATCAACCTGGGTCAAAGTCATATATTGTTTAAAAAAAAATGCTCGACCAGGTTCCAAATTTCAACTCATTCCCCAGTATGGTCGCCAAAAATGTTGACACTTGAATCTATTAAGACCAAAACGACAACCTCACGAGGATGTAAATACCCTTGCATTTTTATAGAGGCGGTACTCCTATTTATATTTTCTTGGGATTTCTATATATTCAAAATGTGGGACTTGACATAATTTTGTCGCAGTAATTGAAAGAAACATAAATATTGAGAGAAAATAAAAGGATTTTTTTGTTTGTTTTCTTTTCAAATAAAGTTCTTGAGAAAGGACCTGGAATCACACACTTCACACATTTAAAGTAAATAAGCTTAATTTCCTCACATCCATCATAGTTTATGATAAAGATTTATGATGACATAAAATAAAAAGAAGATGATCCGCATGCATAAGAGAACTTTAACAGAGTGGACACATGGGAAGCTCAAAAAATGATAATGATAGATCAACCTCAAATAATTTTTATTCTAAAAATAAGGTTACAAAGCACAATCGAGATTGTTACCAAAGTAGCTCTCTTGAAATTTCTAAAAAATATATAGTCTATTACATATTATTTGAAATTTTAAATGTGTTTGTCTTAAAGACTAGGATTGGGGCTCCTTTGGACCATAAAGAAAATAAATACAAGAAATAAGCTTTTAGAAGGAAGACAGTGGCCGGTAAAAGAACAACAATACCTGGTAAGAAGAAAAGAGGAGTTATCAGTCTTCGGTTAAACCTTTCTAATGAAAGAGGTGGAATAACTGGATGAAGGACTTGATAAAGAAAAAGAAGGATATGATCAACATAAACTTACTATGATGGTATCTCATGATTTTACTTGCTTGATGATGTTCTTTTATCATGTTCATCAATGGTTACAGGAACCGTCTCAACTGCTTCTTGCCCTTCATTTGTCAGTTTATCGATAGCTTTATTGAACCATTATTCGATGTAACTTTTCATTGATTCCAAGATGATTTCATGCCGTATTTTGATGTTGAACAACTCACCCTCCAAGTCTCTTAGATCAAGGGACATTCCATGTAATGCTTCTTCAATATCTTGATTTTTTTTTGGAGTAGTCCACTAGCCAATTGTCTATGTCGTTCTCATTATATTCAAGAAAGCATTACAAAGCATTACCTTAGAAATTTTCAATTGACAACCCTTTAACGATATGAACTTTCTCATCAAACTGTTGCTTTGTTAGGAACAATGAGTTGAGGATCAATTTGGGATCTTGGACTTCGTTAGTGCATCCAGCTAGGTCCACCTCTGTGAGCCTTTTGAATAGTTCTTCCCTCCTTGATATGGCTTGGCTGCATGCTTGAACAATGTTATTCAAGTTTTTTATCTTTTCTTTCCAGCACATGTTCAACTATTTAATCCGACTTGGAGAAAGAATATCCTCCTCTCTTCTCCTTATCTTTGTCATGTTGGAAACTTTAACAACAAAGGGTAACACAACATCAAGGTAAAAAACTTCTTCATTTTTTAGCTCGGCTTGCAAATACTCATGAAAGGAATGTGCCCTCGAGCCAAAATAAATCATGTTCTTTAAAATTTTCCAAGCTTTTGTGATCAATGCCATTCTTTTCTTGATATTATTTTCCACATAGCTCCTGGCTGTTGTCAGTAATCTTGAGGATCCTTTTAATTTAGCAGTGAGCATGGTGGGTCCAACAATTTCCAAAGGGTTGGAAAGGAGTGAAAGAGGAATTAAGGTCTCTTCCAGTTCCTTAATCATCTCCTTTAACTTTGTATTTTATGCTTTGAGACCTACAATGGAGTCATCCAATTTATCACCAATTTCTCTATGGATTCTAGAAATATGAGAAGGACACATATTTCTTAGGTTAAAATCTGAATGAGATTTCCATTTTTTATTCTTCACATCACTCTTCTCAATGATTAATTTCTTAGATTCGCTGTCAAAGATATTGCTCTGAAATACAAACGACTCTTCTTCATCAAAGGTCTCATTCTCAATAATTTCCAACGATGGATTTTGGTGGGCCGTGCCTCCTCGTTGATCAATGTTAGGAAACATTTTCTTGATGTTAGCCTCAAGCTCCATATATTCGAGGGAGAATTTGTTGATGTCACTTTTGACGTGATGTTATTCTTCCTCTTGTACAATATTCTTCCTCTTCTTCCTCAGAGGAAGTTTATGTGAGATTTCAATTTTTCCCGAAGGGGGGTTCTTTTCTCCTCTGCCTGAACTACTATTGATCACTTTTCTAGATGGGTGGGCCACTGGAGCACTGCTCTAAGATGTTGTAGCCTTAGGATTAACAATTGGGGATTGGGAACTCTTCTCATTGGGACCCTTTCCTTTCTGTTTGTAAAATTTATTGGTACTGAGTACTGTCTCCAAGTCGCCAACATTGAGAGTAGGAACGCCCAAGTTATTATCTTCTTCTTCTCCTAGAACAATATGGATAAATGAATTGCTAAATCCCACTACTAACATATGTTCCACAAAATTTCTGTTAGGTTCAAACCCTTTTATCCTTTCAACATACATGAGATTCAGATTATGGAAGTGGTTTACAAATTCATCGATTTTGTTAATATTTTTGAATACAAAGTCCGCAATTTTCCAAGGCAAGGGTATGAATTGTTTTTTTCATTTCTCATGAAAAAAGTGCAGCCAAAAAATTATATTGCCTTGCCACCTTTGTAATAAAAATTCTATAAGCTATATGACATGGAAGAAAGGAAGGATTTTCCTTAGCGTCAAAAATCTTGATAAAATTCTAATTTTCCATTTTCTCCAACGTCCCCTTTTTATCCAGGAATTGACTTTCCTGGGTTGTAGCCTCCTTCTGGTTGTATCCAGAGAATTGGGGATTTGGAGCTTCCCTCATGTTGTAGCCTGAAAAGCTAGGGTGTTGGAGCCTCCTTCCAGTTGCAACCGGAAAACAAAGGAAGTTGGTGCTTCCAATGAATGTAATTCTTAAAGACATATAAGAAAAAAAATTCTGTGGTTTTCTCCCGCTTTGGGTTTCCACATAAAATAATCGTGTACTGTGTATGTGTATGATTGCTCATTTGTTCATTGTTTATTTACTGTGAAACTATTGGATGATAATGCTACATTGATATAACACTTGCATTTTATGGTGAAAATGGATTAAATTGATCTATTACTGATTTACCCCCCCTCTCAGTAATCCAACAATTGGTATCAGAGTAGGTTCCTTCAGAAATCAATTTAACACTGAAAGGTAGATCATGGAGAGCAACAACATGTATAAAAATGGAATACCACAATTTGATGGACATAAGTATGCATTTTGGAGCAGAAGGATGAAAACATATATACATGCATAAAGATTTGAAATTTGACAATCAATTGTAGATGGATACAAAGAAACAACAGTTCCGTCGACAAATGAAAGAGCAATAAAACTCTGTCAAAATAATTCCAAAGCCACAAATGCACTTCTGAATGGTCTTTGTGAATCGATATATACCAAATTTATACATTGTAAATCCACTAAAGAGATTTGGGACAAGCTTCAAAATATTTAAGAAGGAGATTCAAAAGTCAAAGCAACAAAGCTTCAAACTTACAGAGGTTAGTTCGAACAACTAAAGATGAAGGAAGATGAGAATATTGCAGCTTACTTCTTATGAGTCAATGAAACAGTAAATGCAATCATAGGATTGGGGGAATAAATTAAAGAATTTGTAATTGGTCAAAAGGTACTAAGATCTCTTCCTATGAGATTTGATCCTAATATATCAATACTAGAAGAAAGATAAGATCTAGACTCAATAAGCATGGACAAACTACATGGAATATTCACAGCATATGAAATGAGAACTGAACAGGAAAATCCAGATATAAAAGAACCAAATTTCAAAGCATCCAAAAGGTCAAAGCAAAAGGGAAAGCAAAATGAAAAATAACATAGAAACAACAGTGACATCTCGAAAGATGATGAAGAAGTGGCCAAATTTTGTAGAATATTGAACAAGGGAACCAACGATAGACATAAAGGTAAGATTCCATTGATTTGTTTTAATTGTGATGGTATTGGTCATTTTGCTAACAAATGTCGTCATAAGAAAAATAAGAGGAATGATGAAGATTACTCAAATAGAAAACAAATATATAAAGACAAAAGAACCATAAAGAAAGCTTTCAAGAAAATCTTTTGCACCAAAGAAGACATCTCCTCATCAGATGAAGATGAATTCAGTGATAGTGAGATAAAAATATTTCTATTCATGGTAGTAGAAGACTCTGATAAAGAAGACACCGAAAAAGAATATGAAGAGGCAGAAGTTGACTACCAAGAAGAATTGTTGACTACCATAGAAGTTATAAGAAGAGAAAAGAAGGTAAGCAAGAAGCTACAAGAAGAACTAGATAAGAAAGAAGACACTCAGGAACTAGAACAAATGATCACAAATTTGAAGGTTCAAATAGAAGAAGATAAAAGAATTGAAGAAGCACTCAAATAATAACTAGAAGAGAGAGAAAGGATCATTGAAAATTTGGAAGCAAATATTGTCACATTAAGAAAGGATATTCGAAATAAAATTATGCAGAACAACTCAAAAATTTTGGATGATATTATTAGCAGTAAAAAGCCTCATCATGACAAGACCGAACTTTGATACAATTAGACATAAAAGGGATCAAGCTCCAAAACAACAGAACAAGAAACAGATCCAAAAATCTATGCAGAAACAATCAAAGGGGATATGAAGACCTACAAAGAAGATTACAGGGACAATCCTCAACTGAGAAGATTTAGATTTCAGAATCAATGACCGTCAGATAGGCCTATAGAAGAAGAAGGATTTAGAAGAGCAACTCCTTTCAAAAGATCTTCAACTCCCAGGTATCAAACTATCTTTTTTGTTTTATGTTATGCATGCAATAATTTTGGACATAAAGCTATGAATTGTAGACCTAACAACATGAAGATAAACAACTTTGAAAGTCATACATAAAAGGGTTATCCAAGAAGGCCTAGTGAAACACAGAGAAGAATTTACAACATGTTTGAATCATTGAGCACTAAAGTGGAATGATACAAGTGTAACAACTTTGGACACATGGCCAAAGATTGTAGAATGATAGTTCCTCCTATAGAACCACAAGAGATCAACAACAATCACAAACAGGAACCTCAGAAGAGAACACGGATAAGAAACCATAATCAATATAGAAATGAAGAATGCACACTCGCTCTACAAGCTAAGTAGAAGAAACGTGGTTGGTATATGGAAAGTGGATGTTCAAAACACATGACATGTGATAAAGATAGATTTCTTACATTAAGAAAGGAAAGAAATGGACCAGTCTCCTTCAAAAATGATGATTCAGCTAAAATCATTGGAAAATGCACAATCAAAATTGGAAACAAGAACACCAAGGTAGAAAATCTTCTACTAGTAGAAGATATGAAACACATTTTTATAAGTGTGAGTAAAACATGTGACCAAGGTCATAAAGTTAGTTTCAATTCACAAAATTGCGAGATAAGAAAAGAAGGTTCAGGAAAATTGATTGCAACAACTACAAGAACTTAAAGAAACATATATTTATTAAGTGAAATTGGAAATGAAAAGTGTTTTCTAGGAAAGGAAGATGAAAGTTGGCTATGGCATAGAAGAATGGGTCACATACACTTTGATAACCTTGTCAAAGTAAACAAAAATGAAGCAGTTAGAGAAATGCCCCAGATCACGAAACCAACCAACACTTTATGCAAGCATTGTCAACAAGGAAAACAAACAAAGACCATGTTTAAATCAAAGGAATATTCAACGACAAGACCAATGGAAATTGTGCATACTGATCTAGTTGGACCAACTACAACAAAGAGTTTAAAAGGTGAGAAATAATTTATGTTATTAGTTGATGATTATACAAGAATGAATGCAGTTTGCTTTCTTAGGAATACGTCATAAGATTTTGAAAACTTCAAGGTCTACAAGGAAATGGTTGAAAATGAAATGGATTCAAAAATCAAATGTTTAAGATATGATAATGGAGGAGAGTTCACTTCAAAGGAATTTATGGACTACTACAACATGCATGGAATAAAAAGGCAATTCTCTGTTGCTAGGACATCTCAACAGAATGGAGTTGTTGAAAGAAAGAACATGACAGTACAAGAAATGGCTCGAACAATGCTAATGGATTCTAACTCGACATATATCTTTTGGACACATGCAATGCATACAACGGTTCACGTTCAAAACATAGTAATGCTCAGAAACAACACTGAAAAAATGCTCTATGAGCTAGGGAAAGGAAGACCGACAAATGTGAATCACTTCAGAGTATTTGGAAGAAAATGCTATATCAAAAGAGAAGATGGCAGAATGAGAAAGTTTGACTCTCGTGTGGACAAAGGAGTACTTGTTGGTTACTAAATTACAAGGAAAGCATACATGTGTTACAATAAGAGGTTGAAAAAAGTTGTGGAAAGCATCAATGTAACATTTGATGAAACATGTGAACGAGAAATAAATGAAGAAGAAAATGAATCAATGGAACAACTTTACGAAGAATAAGTATAAGATGAAGAAGAAGTAGAAGGGGAAAATGAAGAGGATCAGACAAAAGTAGAAGAGAAAGCTCAACAAGTGCTTCCAAAGACACCTAGAAAACGAGTATAGAAGAATCATCCTTTAGATTAGATTATCCGAAACAAAGATGCAGGAGTTGAGACTAGAAGAAGAATCCATTCACAAGAACAAACACATCTAGCACTCTCATATACGATTGAACCAAACATTTTTGAAGAGGCCAACAAGGATGAACTTTGGAATAAGGCCATGGATGAAGAATTGGATCAAATAGAGAAGAATGACACTTAGGAATTGGTTCCAAGACAAAAGAATAAGAATGTGATTGGCACAAAGCAGGTATTCAAAAAAAAATTGATTGAAGATGGATAGGTTACAAGGAACAAAGCTAGATTGGTATGTAAAGGATACACACAGGTTGAATGAATCGACTTTGAAGAGACATTTTCCCTAGTTTTCGGAATGGAAGCAATCCGATTGATTTTAGCTTATGCATGCTCCAAGAATATTAAAGTGTATCAGATGGATGTGAAATCAACTTTTCTGAATGGGGAACTTGAAGAAGAAGTCTACATCAAACAACCAGAAGGATTTCAGTTGTCAGAGAATGCATATTACGTGTGAAAATTGAAGAAGGCCTTGTATGGTCTAAAACATGATCCTAGAAGAAGGCCTTGTATGGTTTAAAATAGGCTCCTAGAGCATGGTACTATAGAATGGATAAATATCTACAATAGGTAGGGTTCAGAAAAGGAAGTGCAGACAACAACCTCTACATCAAGGTAACTCAAGATAGTATTTTATTAATTGAAGTTTATGTTGATGATATTATTTTTGGAAGTAATGATGACAGGTTAAGCCAGAAATTTGCAAAGGATATGCATAATGAATTTAAAATGTCATTACTTGGAGAACTATCCTTCTTTTTGGGTCTTCAGATACATCAAAGCAACCAAGGAATTTTTATTCTCAAACTAAGTATATCAGAGAAATGCTAAAGAGGCTCAGAATGGAAGATTGCAAACCCATTACCAATCCTATGCAAACCAGTTGCAAGTTGAGAAAAGATGATGATTCAAAGTCTACAGACCAGAGGAAATACAAGTCAATGATTGGTAGCTTAGTATATGTGACAACATCCCGACCAGATGTAATGCAGGCAATTGGACACGTGGCACGATTTCAAGAAGCACCAAAGTAATCACATGTATTAGCAGTGAAGAGGATTTTTAGATATATCAAAGGAACAAAAGAGTTTGGATTATGGTATCCAAAAGGAAGGATCTATCACTTATTGCCTACACAGATGCAGATTGGGTAGGTTGCATCGATGACCGACGAAACACTAGTGGAGAAACGTTCTACTTGGGTGAGTGTTTAGTATCATGGCTAAGAAAGAAATAATCATAAGTATCCTTACCTACAACCAAATCATAGTATATTGCAGTAGCAACATGTTGTACACAGGTTCTATGAATGAAAAAAACTCTGACAGATATACAGGTTGAGTATGATGAGCCCATTCCAATCTATTGTGATAATACAAGCACCATCAGTATCTCAAAGAACCCGATGATGCACTCCAAGACGAAGCACATTTCAATCAAGTATCA